>JABUQX010047986.1:32500-33716 GCA_015478945.1 Trachelipus rathkii
TACTTCATTCAAAATTTGATTACATATCAACTTTCCACAAATAAATATAAGTTCATTCTGAATCATATGTGATGTGTATTTAGCTTTTACTCCGCTTGATTTCAAATGTTCCACAAGAACAACATCTCCAGCTTTTACTCTGAATTTGAGCAAATCGGAAAAATTGACGGTATCTGCAGTGCTACCTCTAATAGCGACATCATAAGTGCAACAAAATATTAAAGTAGAAATTATAGGTGCCAGTTTTTGCCTATTTTTTTTAATGCAGTTGCTCAGTTACACTAACACGCTTATTTTATATTATCCGTTTTAAATTCCTTGCTGCTACCACAATCTAATAATATTAGATTGTGCTGCTACTGAGGCATCTTTATGCCATTCTGAATTTGCATGGACTTTAGCACATGAATGCATGTCTTTATATTTTCTAAATGGTTTTACAATAAAGGAGCCAAATATGTCTCTTTTGATAGAATGTCTAAATAAGCCACACAATCTACAAAACGATCCTTTCAATATTTTAGAATACGCTAGCCAAGAATTGTGCAGATCTAGCTATTCATAAAGGAAAGGAGTTTTTTCCTCTTTAGCATCTTTAAAATTGTACATAATTGGTGGTTTGTACGGTTTTGTTAATAAGTCAAACTTTAATCTTTAATATTGATTCCAATTATGTAATTTCCAATATCCAGGACATTTTCCTCTTGGTACACTATATCCCAAGTAGCAACACTACTAAATTTAATATCAATAACAGGATTGGCTTCAATACCACTTGAATTATCATCAACATTACTAGAACCAGCACTAAATGGGTTCGTAGTTTGTTCAATCACAAGTGAATAACTATCAATCCTAGGCCTTTTAATTATAAGCTTATCCATATTTTTCAGTATTACTTTGTCAGATAATAATAATAATATTTTTAACCACCTCCACTACTTCTTTCGGCTTCTCAAGCACACAAGCAGTTACCTCTCTTCCCAGGACTATTTGCAAATTTTTTTCCCATTAACAGTCCTCAATATCTCATCGTATAATTCCTATTAAGATGTAGAGCAAATAAAAAGCTATTATGCATCTAAAGTCTTAATGCCTGGTTTAAAAAAAAATACATACAATTCAGAATTATTTTCAAACGTCTTACGATTCTCTGATTGGGGCAACAACGAATGCATGGATGGAGGTATACATGAGCGGCGTTACAAGTCTGGCC
>JABUQX010047987.1:0-5000 GCA_015478945.1 Trachelipus rathkii
AGAGAGAGATTTTGGTATATGTATCTATCCCACAACCATGCCTCCTTCTCTACGTTCCGTGTAAGATTGTTGAGAAGCGCACACACATATTGTGCGCTATTGAGAATGGTAAAATATGTATTCATTCTAGATGGGATTTTCTAGTGAACATTTGATAGCATACTCTATTGTTTCTATAGATAGAAATCCACAGTATGCACTAATTTGTACTACTTGGACGAGTCTTCTGGAACAGTCTATCATCGAACTGTATCAGGATTTGACAGGTCAGGCTCAGTGTCCTCTAATGGCCTCTATCACTTTATTCCTAGCACTCTACTCCGATTTTAATTATTGCTTTGGTCTCTCTAAATATGTGCTCTTTCCCAGCTTCTCTTTCATACTTATGTTCTAGTTTGTCGAATTCCTCCTATCATATGAGTTGGATAAGACATTTTCGCAGTATTGTCACTCCTTTCAGTTTGCCTATGAGTGGTCTTTGGATGGTATTCGTATCTCGTGATTTGACTATTCGTGATAAAACCTATATTAATACTGCGATGTATAATTCTCCTTTCCTGAGAGTAAGGAAGCAATTTATCAAAAAAACTCCATTCACTATATTCTCAGATGAACTTCTTCACTACCTTCACCTGCTTGGTCTCCTGTCTGTTTGGGGCGTATAATTTTTAGTCATACCATTATAGCAAGTGTGAAATTAATTGCCATGATTTTTCGTGGATTATGGGCAATTACTGTTGGAAATACTGGCGCTACGGATAGGGATTATTCCAATATTTGTAATTTCTTTATAAATAGCTCAATGTGTTAATGACACAATGAATGAAGAGCAGTGGAGATGCCCGAATCCTCCTCGGAAGAAAACTTATTTTATGTTGAATTTTTGTTCCACTCAAATCAGCATCCTCTCATAACTTCTAGTTTAAATTGACGCCCTCATTGGCCTCATGTCCTTCTTTTACAAAAATTTACTATTTTTTTATTTATTTTGAGTATATTTTTAATGCTTCTATAATCCTGCATGGGGAAACAACTGTCATGAAATGCCTTCATTATAATCTATCCAGGTCAGTGCTTACGATGTTCCTGGTTCTTCCTCTGATTTTCAAGAAATGCCATTTTGTTGATGTAATAATAATTGATTCTTTGTGCCCATATTTCTGATGCATCTTTTCTGTTCTTCGTTTATTATAACTATTGATTTTCTACAGATGTGTGGTATAGTTTTAGAATGCTATTCATTGCTGTTAGTGTTTGTATATGTAGGTAAAGATGTTAAACTTAGGTTCTGTATTTTGTTGGGGTTTTAGTATTCTTCCAGATTTTGGTATGAGGTTAGTGTCTCCTATTGGGCTCAGCCATCTGGACAATCGGTTCATCTTTCCACTTATCAATTCTGTTTATCCCATTTTGTTAGGGGGGCTGATAAAGTATTGTGACCTTTTTTAGCATATATTCTGGACTTTATAATCATAGGTCCGGTGCTTTTAAATTATTGAGCTTCACGAAGCAACGTCTTTATACTTCTTTCTGACTTAATTTCTCCAAGTTCTTTCATTATATTTTTATTTGCGGGTCATTTATTATTTCTTCCTTCCCATCTCGCTTCATTGTTATGTTGCTCTTTCGTTTTCCAGTAGATGCTTTTTCAAATTCCCTTCTCAAATATCCTCTTTTCGCTGATGGTTTCAGTGACTTTGGATTTCATTATTTCTCTCGTTTTTGTACAATCTATCCAGGATCTTGTTTGTAAAACATTCGATTTCTGCTCTTTTTGGTTTTTTGTCAATCGTTCATATCTTCTTAATCTTTTACTTTTTGGTGCAAGACAATTTTCTTCTAGTAATTGCATGAACTAATTTATTGCCTGCCTTGTCTAACTCTCTCTTCTAATTATATTTTGTACCTGTCTTATTATACTTCAGCTCAACTGACCTCCCTGAAATGACGTTAAAATGGAAATCTCTTTTCTAAATTTTAGCATTTCTTTCTCCAGTCTAAATTTCCAGGTTTTGATTCTCTCATTTCAGTTCCACTTCTCTAATTCATCCCTCCAATCTGCTAATGGCTCGAGCTAACCTTATCTATAATTAACACAACAACTAAGTATGTTTATGAAAGTTCTTTGTAATATACAATTAATTTTTGTAATATTCTTTGGTAGGACTCTGTTGACTATTACCGACAATCTGTTGTTCATACTCAAGGTATCCTTTATTTTAATCTTATTCAGAGTCCTTTGTCAAATCCTTCTATTAGATATATTTCTCTGCAATGAGCTATTTTCTGTAGCATATCATCAAGTTGTTCTCTTGTATATTGGGTCTTCATTTCTCCTTCATTTCTTCTATTTTCCTCATTGCTATTTTGTTCAATATTCATAGGTTCCTCTGTTCCTTCATCACTTTCGCTTGCTTCATTCCCATTTTCTGATTCCATGAGTTCATTATCTGGTTTTTCAGTGATCCATAATTCAACTACATCAACTATATCTGTCTCCTCTCTGTTGTCTTCAGTGTCTCTTGAAGGCAGGGTGTTATTAGTAAAATATATTTCCTCTGCTTCGTTTCTCTCTCTTTCACCTTCGTAGTTTTTATTCTTCCTTGTTTTATGACAAACCTCCCAGGCATTTGCCTTAAATATGAGAAGGAATTAAACAATTTCACTAAAGTTTCACTATAGTTATCGAACCCTGGACTTTCGCCAAGCGAGACCAATTCATTATCTCATACGCTATGAAGGCTTGTTAATGAACAGATCATAATAATGAATTTTCTTTGTGGTTGCTAAAACAGTTAAACAACAGCTTCGCCTTTTGAAAGTCTAAGGTTCGATCTTTCCGCATAAATAATAATAATAATAATAATAATAATAATATATTAATAATAATAATAATAATAATATAATACATATCAATAATAATATAATAATAATAATATAATATAATAATAATCAATAATAATAATAATAATAATAAGTAATAATACATAATTTACTATTAAACTACTACTACTACTACTAACTACTACTACTACTACTAACTTAGCTCACTACTAATAAAATATAATATAATAATAATAATAATAATAATAATAATAATAATAATAATAATAATAATAATAATAATAATAATAATAATAGTAATAATAATAATAATTAAACTACTACTAATACTACTACTCTACTACTACTACTATACTAACTTATATACTACTACTACTACTACTATACTACTACTACTATAAATAATAATAATAGATAATATAATAAATAATAATTAATAATAATAATAATAATAATATAATTAATAATAATAATAAGTAATAGATTATAAAATAATAAGTATAATAATTATAATAATAATAATAATAATAAAATATTAATATTTCATCATTTATTAAATTAAATTAATAATTAATATTATATTATTTATTAAATATTTATTATATTAATATTAATATTAATATTACATATTATATTAATATTTACATTTAAGTATTAATATTGGTATTATATTAATATTAAATTAAATTAATATTAATATTATATTTTATTTATATGTTAATATTATTATTAATATCAATATTAATAACAACTATTAATATTAATATTAATATAATATTAATATTAATATTAATATTAATATTAATATTATATTAATATAATATAATAATAAAATTAATATTAATATTCATATTATTATTTTATTAATAATAATATAATAATAATATAATAATAATAATAATATAATAATAACAATGAATAATAACAAATAGTAATGTAATAACGGTGAGAATAGCCATTATATTATAGTAAATAATAATAATAATCAATAATAATAATAATAATATATAATAATAATAATAATAATATAATAATAATAATAATAATAATTAATAATCAATAATGAATAATAATAATAATAATCAATCATAATAAGAAGAAGAAGAAAGAAGACAACAAGCAGTCAATGTAGTGAAGAAGAAGATGTAAGAAAAGAAGATGAAGAAGAGACCTTGGGGTATCGAAAAGGGAGGGGGCACCAAGGAGAGGAAGAAGATGAGAAGAAGAAGAAGAAGACGAAGCAAGAAGAAGAAGAAGAAGAAAGAAGAAGAAGAAGAAGGAGAAGAAGAAGAAGAAGAAGAAGAAGAAGAACTACAGCAACTACAGAACTACCAGAACCCGACTAACAAAGACTTCTTAAGTCACTCAAGGCTAGTCTGAGGGAGGATGAGGTCACCGGTTTAGAACGTTATAATTAACCTCTAAACGGTGAACCCAAAACTTGTTATTACAAAATATTATTGTGTGTATGATTGATGTTCACCAGCTTGAGAATGTTGTAGACAATAACCTCTAGTGGTGACATTCAAATAACTGTTATTCCAACAAATTAAGACGAGTAGTGTCGATCGATAAGGTCACCGGCTTAGAACGTTAGAATAACCTCTATAGTGGTGGACTCAACAATGTGTATAATACAAAATCTTAATGAATAGTCGATGGTCGATGATGTACCAGGCTTTTAGAACGTTAGAAGATAACCTCAGCCGTGAAATCAAAAGTGTTTATGTACAAAATTAAGATGATAAGTCTTGCTGATTAATGCGAACACGACTTCCGAGCGCTAGAACACGGGTAAACATTTGCGGTATTTAACCTCTAAGGGTAACAACTTAAAACTGTTTCAATATTAGTTCGGCCGCACGCAAAATTCTTTTTAAGATGATCTTTTACTAATTTATCACATCGACTCCTATAGTATACGTTGATTTCAATAATTACGTACTTATACATCGTCTATAAAGAAGTAGATTCGGTATGAGTTGAAGTTACAGACCATTTCCTTAACGTGTTTACTCTCACCTTTACCTTTTTTGATAAATCGACTGTTACCGCAAGCTGTTCACTATTTTCATAAGAGAGACTATTCACTTCTCTCAATTACATCGTAGGTGAAGAAATTCTTTGCTAATTTGGTTTGAAATCGCTTATGACAA
>JABUQX010047987.1:10000-17500 GCA_015478945.1 Trachelipus rathkii
CTGAGTATCGGTGCTATACTATATATATATATATAATATAGTATATATATTATATATATACTATTATATATAATATATATATATAATATATATATAGTATATATATATTATATTATATATATATTATATATATTATATATATATATATATATCATATATATTTATATTATATATTATATTTTATTTATATATTTTTTGGAGGTATTTTCTGATATATTTTTTAAGATGTTGAATTAAATCTTTAATTTCTGGAGCTTATGACTTATTAATGGCAACAAATTATATATTAACTAAAGTACTTAAACTTAAAACTTTTAAATAAGACTTACAAGCAAAATAGATGAAGAAAATGTTAAATCCAATTCCTCAGTTTTGCCAGATTTTTAACATGGATATAAAAACAAGGATCAGTATAATAAGAGATAGAAGAAAGAAGCTCCAAACATTAATGGAAAATGGCATTAATATTTTCCTCCAAACTGGAATAGAGTCGGGAATCTTGCTTAAAAATCCAGCCCCTTCCACCAAATAAGGAAAGCTTGTATCAAAATACTTGTAGGTGTCATCAAATATTGCCATGAAATTAACAATAAAATCTTTTATTAAATAACATATAATCTCTGACATGCATACCAAGTGTTGTTTCTAAAGATCCCCCATATGCGTCTTGTTTTTTATACTGAATGACAAAGAAGTAAATTATAGTAGCTCTTATCTAAATAATATAAAGAGCATCAATATTCACACCAATACATTTTCCATCATGGTCTTGATACATAAGGGGAAAATCAATGCAGACTGAGCTTAAATGTATAATATTCCCTCCATATTCTTTGTCTCTTTTTGTAAAAATGTTGACTTTTTTTAATGTTGAGTTATATATGCCTTTATATGTTTTCCATTTTGAAGAGATATTCTTCCTTCTAGGGAAGAGGGAAATACTGTAGGTTTGAAATATAGGTTTGTTAATTTTAATAACCAATTCCGTAATAAATATATATTTTGATCTTTGAATAGTTGAGTCAAATATCGCTTCAGGGACTCTCTTTTGGTAATTTAGGTATATTATAATTATTTTTGATGGTGCCCAATTGCGAGAAAAATCTATGGTCTTGTTTTGAAAGAAATCTACCAGCAAAGTTTGATTATAAACAAAGCAAACAGTCGTATATTTATATCCACTCACTATTTCAGGATTGTATAATTGTCGAGATCAAAATCCGGCATTGATAATATAATATGAATCGTATTTTGTAAGCTCTCATGCAGAAGACTTTCAAACCATTCATAATATGTGGAAATTTCTTTGTCATACAAAATAAGAAAATTTTCATCTTTCAGTGAGACATTGAATAATTCTGTGGAAAAAAGATAAAATACATTTTTTTATGGCATTCTCTTGATATAAAAAAAATGATGTAAAACTTTTGTTACTCCAGAATTTTGATGTTCCATCTAACAAAACTTCATCAGCTGAATATTTTGCAAGACTTGAATAAAACTGGTATAAAATGACGACTTCTATTAATTTTGAAATCATTTGAAGTAGTTTCTATTTACACATGGATCCTAAATTTCATCAATTTCATTCCATAAATTTAAATAAGACTGAAAAAAGAAAAATAATGATCGAATTAAAGGACATTAAAATTAATATTATTCAATTTTATTATTATTATTATTATTATTATTATTATTATTATTATTATTATTATTATTATTATTATATTATTATATATATATATATATATATATATTATATTATATATTATATATATTTATATATATATATATATATATATATATATATATATATATTAGTATATATAATATATAAATATTATAATTACTATATATCCAGAGGGACTCCTGCGACTCGTGCTAACTCGTGTCGCACGAGTGACATCTATAGCAACGATCTATTTTTGCAAATTTTCGTGTTACGTTAAAATCCTCTTTATTTTTTGCTAAATTGGTCAAATCCAAAATAAATATTATGCAAAATTAAAGCGAAAAAGGTAAGTATAACCCGTATTAAATAACGCTTTTAACCCATTAAAATGGCGGCAGCTCATGCCCATATCGGATGGCGGAGACGGCATCTGTGAATTTAGATTGATTTTTAAATGTTAAAGTTACATCCTGGAATCGACTACAGAAAACGTTAGAAACAAGGAAAAAGGTTTAGAGGAAGAACTTATTAATATATAATTATTATTATATATATATATATATATATATAATATATATATATACTAACTATAAATATATATATATATATATATATATATATATATATATATATATATTATATATTTATATTTGATATATTATATATTTATATATATATATATATATATAATATATATATATTAATAGTTATATTATATTATATTATATATTTATATATATATATACTATATATATATATATATATATATTATGCTGACCACGCCCATCGTTCAACTAATATCTCTGTCCTCAATACCGACTCCACAACCCTGGTTGGAAGCACGCACATGTCCAACCTGTTTCGAAAAAAGGAAGCCGCTCTGATCCTTCTAACTATCGCCCTATAGCTCTACACTTGTATTCTATCTAAGATCTTTTGAAACCTTACTCAACTCTCATTTCTTAGATCATTCTGGAGTCTCATTCACATTTTTCCGATCAACCAGTACGGCTTCTCGGCGCTCGAGGTCTACTGGCAATATACTTTCCTATCTTACGATTTATGGTTTTCCGTCCTCAGGAACTACGGGGAGACTTGTGTGGGTGGCGCTTGACATAACTTCCAAGCGTATTTGACCGGTATGGCACCGTCACTGGCGCTCCAAGCTCCCTCCTTTGGGTTTTCCTCCTTCTCTTTGCTTCCTATGTTAAGTTTTCTTTCAAATCCGCTCAATATCGCTGTTGTTGATGGGGATACTCTCTTTCTTTCAATAGTGGTGTTCTTCAGGGTTCTGTCTTATCTCCTAATTTATTCCTACTTTTCATTAATGTCTTCTAACCCTTGCAATTAAACTACTCCTATTAGAACTCGTAATGACCGATGACTCGCCCTTGCATATCTTCAACTCATTTCAATTCTTCCTTCCTCTTTTTACTTCTAGAATTGCCTTCGTCTTAATCTTTCCGATTTCTATTCTCGCTGCCTGGATAAATTTCCGGTGGGGTCGTCTCAACCTTGTAAGATTCAATTCTTTAAAAACCCAGCTCTTACAAATCTCCCTCTCTAAGAACCTTCTAACTTTCCTATCTCTTTCGACGGTTCTCTCGTCTCTCTGTTGACATAAAAACATCCTTGGCCTTATACATAAACAAAAAATGTCTTGAAACCTCACATCCCAACACGGTTGCTGAGGAGGCTCAAAGAAACTGGGAGTTCTGGTTAGGCTGCGAGACTTTTTTTCTTCTTCTCGGTTGCTCAGCAATACAAGGGCCTCATTCGCCCTTGTATGGAGTACTGTTTCATATCTGGGGGGGGCTCTGGTTTCACCCGGCTTTTTTTATAGGGTCGAGTCAAGGCGAAAAGGCTTATAAACTGTTCTGCACTTTCAGTTCTCTGAACCTCTATCTTTGCGGCGTGATATTGTGTGCTTTATCTTTTATAGGTACGCACGCGCAGGTGCTGCGAGGAACTTATCACTGGCGTACACCACCTTTCGACGCCCTCGTAGCACAAGGGGTGCTGTGTCGGCGCATGAGTTTTGTGTTGTATTGGTAACTCCAGGCTTTTATCGCTGCGGTGCTTCCTTCTTTCACTTGCCACTCTGTTCTGGTGGAAATTCTCTTCCATCTTCTGTGTTTCCTGCTTAATTTATCTCTTTCACTTTAAAGCCTGGGTCTGTGCTCATCTCGTAATTTGCGTTAGTTGATGAATAACTGATGTGTTCAGCAGCACCAACTAGTGGAAAGAATGAATATCGAGTGGTGGTGACAATGTGCAGCCATATGATGGATACAACACATATATTATATATAATATTATATATATGTATATTAATATATAATATATATATATATATATATATAGTTATAATATATATAGAGAGAGAGAGAGGAGATGAGAGAGAGAGAGAGAGAGAGAGCGAGGCATCGAGTAGTAAAAAAGTGTACTTAGGAGTGCGCCACGATATATAATATATATATATATATATTATATAGTATATATATATATACTATAAGTATAGTACCTATATTATATAAGGATCAGTAGTATATTTATTATAGTTATATATATATATGATATATATATAATAAAAATAATAATAATAATAATAATAATAATAATAATAATAATAATAATAATATTAATAATAATAATAATAATAATAATAATAATAATAATAATAATAATAATAATAATAATAATAATAATAATAATAATAATAATAATAAATAATAAAAGTGTAAAAACCGAGGCTTTAAAACATTAATTAAACATAACATAGTAAGTTCAAAGATTATGGAAACGTTTTCGGACAATGTCCCTTTTCAAGCCAAAGATAAGAGAGTTAAAAAATTAAAAAGTTAAAAGCAAAACAGAACACTAGTTGCAATTAAAGCTATTAAAATAATGAAGTTAAGTAACAGGGAAATAAAACGATAAAAACTCTCCGCCAACTCAAGAGATAATATATATATATACTATACTATATATATTATATATAAATATATTTATATATATATATATATAATATATATATTATATATATATAATATATATATATAATAATACTATTATATATAATATATTTAATATATATATTAATAATATATATATATATATATATAGTATAGTGTATATATATATTATATATATACTATATATATATCTATATATTAATATATATATATATATATATATTATATATATATATATATTATATATATATGATATATATATATATAATATATATATATATATAATATGTATATTATAATATATATATATATATATATATATATATAATATATTATATATATATATATTAGTATATATATATATAAGACATAGTATATATATATACTATATTTATATTATATATATATATATAATATATATTATTATATACTATATAATATAATATATAAATATTATATATATATAATATATAGACTTGAGTCGGTACAAAAGCAACAACAATCAACATGATTCTGATTTGAGTGTGGGAGTCCGAGCAGTTTGCAGCACCGAAGTACCAAAAACGTTTCCTCGCCGTATTAGGGAGTCTTTCCTGGGAAAGACTTAAAAAGATTGGACCGATCACAGAGATAAGCAGGTGATTGGGGGAACCCAGAAGAGGCCAGAGTTAAACAAAATAAGGAGAAAGATTAAAAGTTAAGATAAGGTCTAGAGTAGTTTTGTTCATTTTCAAAACGAACAAGAATAGTAGTAGGGACCTGTACCAATTGCTCAAGATCATTAAGGCTAGAGAAATGGTAAGCAAGCTCACCAGCTGCATCGTCAGAATTAGAGGAAAGTCACTGGCGGTGGTAAACATTGAAATTATCCAAAATGATGATTTCAGAAAAAGAAGAAGAGAGAGAATATGTTTTCTTTTGGAGTTTAGATAGGCAAAGAATTTAGAATGGCATAAGGGAGGTATAGAGAACAGCTGTGGAAAGAGGAGGAGGCAACTCTGACCTCTCTGTCGACGGTTTCATTACCAGTCACTCCTGCATTAGAGGGGGTGTAGCAGAGTGTAATTTGTTTCTTGAGAGGATGAAACAGCCGGAAAAATTGTTGTACGAAAAACACCATTTGATTAAACGGGACTGAGCGAGTGTGATCTTGGTTAAGGAATAATATTCGAGAGGTTTGCAATCATTATAGACATTAGTTCGGCAGCAAAAATTTAAGCATGAAGTGGGACGTTATGGGAGAGGTTACGGGCAGAAAAGACGGTAGACGAGCCCACGCTGTTCGCTATTTTAGAACCGCCAGTGAACACTGAAATGGATTCACCCTGAACGGAGAGTGAGACAAGAATGATACCTTTAACAAGGCGGCTGGGTGACTGGATTTGGAAAGAGAGAACAGACCAGGCAAATTGAGTGAGCTGGTAATAGTCAAAGTGTATATATACCCTTAGTCATAGAAGAACTGTAGCACCATTTAAAAAGGAATATTGAGGAAGTTAAGAATGCTACAAACTGTGCTTGCAAATGGCCAGTAAGGAGGATTCTGAGGTACCTCTTGCAAAATCAGGGTCAGTGCAGACGTGTATTGTGGTATGAAAGCAAAGATAGAATATACATATATATATACTCCTCTCAGGGAGAGTGGAATTACATCGACTTCAACTTAGAGGTTTACTTTTGGAAGGGGAAGGATCGGAAGGCTTCCTTTGAGATACGGATTGTCTCGTTTTGGATGTGGTTTAACAGGTGTAGTAGAATTGGAAAGGCCTAAGTCATAGTCCAATTTCGATCTGATTAGGGGAACGTGAAAACGAGAAAGGAACTTGCGATCAACGCCCCAGGATTTTTTGGTGAGATGAGGCAATAGGTCGAGCGTACGATGGCAAGTTGATTTTAGGTGCTTAATATTTGGTGCGCATATCAGGTGGTCAACCAGAGTGTGGTCCTGAAAGCTGATCTGTGAAGTAACAAGGATGGGTGAACCATATAAGGTTAGGTTTGCGGGAGGGAAGGTGCCAAGTTCTTCGATTTTCTTTCTTCCAAAATAGTACTGATGAGGTTTTGGCGGATGGAGAGCAATGAGAGCTACCCCTTTGTGAAATGTTCTCAATGATAGCCTAGAACCGGCAATGTATAACGCCAGGTCATCAAAATATAGGGAAACTTGACCTTCCCTGTAATGATAGTAGCGTCTATATAGAATTCGATGGCAAATAATAAAACACTTAGGACATTGCCATGTAGGACATATTCATTCAGAGTAAAATGGCGTGATGGAACAGACGATTACTGGACTAGATGGATTGTATCTGTCTGACAGAATTCATTGCATAAAGTGAGGAAGCTGTTCTTAGAAAGCGAGCATGTAGTGTTTTAAGAACACTAGTTCTCCAAGTTGTGCAGAACCTTTTCAAGATAATTAAAAGACACCAGGAACAATCCTGCCAGTTGAAAAAGCCTCCCGGATTTCAAGGTCCAGTCTTAACAAAGGGTTCGTGGTCGAGCGATGCTTGTGGAAACCAAACTGGAAGTTTGAAAAACCTGGCGACTATCAAGAACAGGGAGAAGGTTGCCTGCAACCATTTCTTTATTAATTTGCAAGTATCTTTCCCAGGTTTTGGGAAAGGGATTACAAAAACTGTAGTCTAAACAAATGGGAAAGAGTATATCCATATCCTGTTATCCAGCAAGAACGCTGATGCAGAAGGGTGAATATGGCGGGGCATTATGTACGAGATGATGTCTGAGCCAAGGGTACCGTATTTGCAATTCTCAAAAGCAGGTTGATACTCTGTAAGGGTAAGAAGACGATTATTGGTATGATTCTCCCTTTTGCTGTTGAATAATCTGACA
>JABUQX010047987.1:22500-25000 GCA_015478945.1 Trachelipus rathkii
AATACAACTTGTAGGATGATTGTCACTGTCTAGCTTTCTCTATGATTTTCTCAGGGCCATGTATACTGATCTGCACAATTTATCTATTGCTGACCCATATTGTACAATGGTTGCTTGCCATCTTCTCTAAAGCAAATAGCCATTATATCCCCAAAAATGATATTTCATTTCCATCCTCTCCAACCAGTATCCCTATTTTTTTTATAAATGAGAGAAGCTTTCACGTATTCATTCGTTATTGATATTCCTTCTTAGTTGCAGTGGTCGTTCAGGGCTTCTAGTTCATAGCTTCTAAATAACTCTTCAATGTGTTTATTCCTTCTCTATATAACTATTTCCTTTCGTCTACTTAAATGCTTAAGTAAGGAAAGGGAATAAATATTTATGTACTTGTAGCTCAGAAATCCTTTTGTACCCCATCTGCTGATATTTCCATCATAAAATTTTGAAAATCAAAACAAAGATCCATGCTTGTTCCCCTTAAATATTTTTGTTTATTATCCTGTCAAATTTTTATGCCTTCCAATATCTTTATAATTTCATCTTTCATCTATTATTCTGAGGATCTTTTACATCAACTCTCTTTAAACTCTTTGAAATAATTACTTCGCATCCTTCTCAAAGCGACATATGCTCGTTGACAAGCCCTATGCTTTTTGCATCTAAAATTTTTGGGTTGCATATATATTCCAACTCAATATTCAAATATATTCATACCTTCCAATAGCCTCCATGCTAACTTAGGACTTTTGACTCTTATTCCATGGATCTCCGACCTCATCCATTTAAAAGCCTCGATCTCGACTCAAGAAAATATCTTTAATTTTGATTCCAAGATTCTAATATATATATATATATATATATAAATATATATACTATATACATATATATAGAGAAATATATTAATATATATATATATAGTTTTTATTAGCTAAGAATAATTTCAACTTTAACAACGATAGCATAGTTTCTATAGTATCTAGAAGAGCTATAGATATGTCTATTAAAATGGATTTCCAAGCATTCGGAACATATGAAGACTTTATTCGTTAGTTTTAGGGCGACAGGGCTAGCAACCTGGTCCTTTACTTTTTTGCTTGTAGAACTCCTGGATCAGCAATAGAATCCTACACGCCTAAAAACACGATCTTCTGGAGACCTCTAGGAGAACGAGTTTCAAGGCAATGGAAGAAGGTGCTAATTCGCAATTTCACTGAAAGATTGAAATCCTACCTGAGAGTATATTAATCAAGGACTAGCATCGGAAGCCATCGACCGAGAATTATTTTTCTAGAGTGATTTAGGATTAGGAGTTTCCTGGCCATAAGGAAGAAGTTAGTGGTTAGCTAGTATATTTATATAAAATGCAAAACGAAGGAAAAACACGGTGAAAACGTGTTACTAAGTCTCAATGGGGATCATGCGGCTTAAAAGTCCGATTTGTAGTGAAACTTTTTGGCTTTGTGGAGTGGCCGAATGGTTAAGACGATGGCTTATTGGTTCTCGTTCGCAACATGAGTCTATTCGAATCCCGGAGGAGATACTTCCTTTACTTTCCCGTAATATCTTTATTTGTTTGTAAAATCAACTGTGGTTAGTGATTAGTATATATATATATCATATATTTAATATAATTATAAAATAGTTACTATATATATAATATATATGTTTATTATATATATATATAATATATTATATATATATTCACCATTCCCTCTGGTAGATCCCAAAGGGACCTGTCAGATGTGGCCTCTGCAGAACTCCTCCAGCGACTTCTATCTTCTTACAATCTTCCCTCCTCCACATCAATCATAGACATTCCTCTGACGCTCGTCGCTTCCTCCACTGCATCCCTGCATCTTTTCTTCGGTCTCCCAGCAGGTCTACGGCCCGATGGTGTCCAATCAAGCATTTTCTTTATTGCAGCTCCCTCTTCCATTCTCTTCAGATGCCCGTACCAGCTCAGTTGGTTCTGCTGTACTTGTTCAGTAATTGACCCAATTCCCAGCTTTCCACAAATTTCCTCAGCACCCTCAACTCCGCGCCTCAACTCTTCTCATCTTTGTTGTATTCAGGGCCCAACACTCTGATACGTACACTAGTACACTAGTAATGGCCTCAGTATTGTTTTATATATCACCATTTTTACTTCTTTTGGTACTTCAGTTTCTTTCAGTACTGCGTATAATGCTCCTACGTTCAGAGAGAACTTCTTCATTCTCTCGTCTATCTAATCTCCCTGTCCTCCCTTCCTCTTAATTATCACTCCCAAGTATTTAAATTTATCCACCTTCTGTGATCCCTTTCCTTTTATACTGATCTTCAGTTCCGTTCTTTCTATAACTATTCTCATTACTTTCGTCTTCTCCGTGCCTATCTTCATACCAATTTCTCCCATTTGGGCAATCCATCTATTCAACATTTCCTGCTATCAAAGCTGAATCATCAATTTATAGCAGTGTGTGCTCATTGTCCACCAATCTATGTATTCTCTTTAATC
>JABUQX010047987.1:40000-42500 GCA_015478945.1 Trachelipus rathkii
GTAATTAGTAGTATATAGTGTATATAGTATATAGATAATAACTAATTTTTATATATATAACTATAATACTATTTTGAATATATATAGTATTTATTATTGTATGAATAGTGATAATATATAATATAAATTATTTTAATAGTATATCTATGTATATTCTATTATATATATCATACTATTACAGTATTAATATATATAATAATATATATAAATGTTTATATATATATATATAGTATTTAGTATATTTATTTATATATTATATATCTTAAATATATATATATATTATTTTTATATATATAGATATATATTATGTGACTATAGCTCTATACTTATAATATACCGTGCTATAATTATCGTTAAATATATTTCCACTGAATAATATATGAATATATATACTATATAATATATATACACGAATATAATTATATATATATATATATATATTACTAATATTTTATAATATAATATATATATATACTTATATATAATATATATAATATATATATTATATATATATATATATATTATATATATATAACATATATTATATATATATATATATATATTTTTTATAATATCTATATATATATATATATATATATATATATATATATTATATAATATATATATATCTATATATATAATATATATATATCATACACTATACTTATATATATTATATATATATATCTATTTATATTATATATATTATTCTATATTAACAATATTTTATATACTTATATATACCTATTATATATATATAAATATATATATATAATGTATACTTATATATTACTATAAATAATATAGGTTATATATATATATACCCTATATATATACTTATATATTATATATAATATATATATAACCTTACTCTTATCTATATATATATATATTATATATATTATCATATATTATGTTTTACTAAATATATAATATATATAGAATGGAAATATAGTGAAATTGACGAATAGAGACTTATATGATTTCTTATTATTTATGAAGAATATCTGAGAACACTAACGTGCATTTAATAACGATAGGATAATACAAGGTGACCACGTACAATATACTATGTATACTGTTTACAAATATAAAAATCTTTACTTTGTCTGTATACCCTGCATTAAACATATATATATACTATTACTATAACATATCTACTATATATATTACTATATATACTCTTATTATATATATATACTACTATATAAAAACAGTTATATATATATATATATAATATATATATAATATATATTATTAATTTTAATAAAGGAACATATCGCAAGTGTCTGCAGTAACAGCATACCAAACATTTCAATCTGGAAATTGCACCGAAGAATGGAAACAATTACTCTGTTCCTACCCAGGTATGCTCCATATGTATTATTATTATAATTAATTAATTAATTGATAATAATAATAATAACAAAAATTTAATAATAATAATAATAGGCAATAATAATAAATAATAATAATAATAACAAAATAAAATAATAATAATAATAATAATAATAATAATAATAATAATAATAATAATAATAATAATAATAATAATAATAATGATCATAACAATTCCAATTAGAGGGTAGACCAACCATATATTATATGTCAAATTAGGAGGTTGTACCATAATATTATATTGGAAAATATGATGAACAATGTTGTAAAGAGAAACAAACTTGATCTTGACATATGACGTATAAAAATTTATTCATAAATCAAATAATATATATATATAATATATATATAATATATATATATACTATAATATAATATATATATATATTATATATATATATATATATATATATAATATTTATATTATATAATTATAAAATATTTATATATATGTAATATATATTATATATATATATATATATATATATATATATTATATATATATATATATATATATATAATATATAATATATATTATATACTATATATAATATATATATATATATACTATATATATAATATATTTATTGTATATACATATATATATAATATATATATATATACTATATATAATATATATATATATAATATATATATTATTATATATATATATATAGATATATATATATATATATATATATTATATATATAATATATATATATATATATATATATATATATATATATTAATATTATAGATATATATATATATATATAATATATATATAATATATATTATATATATATTATATATATAATATATATATATATATATATATATATAATACTTTAAATTATTAGCAACAACACTTGGAAATTTATGTATATTGCATATATATATTATATATATATATATATATATAATATATATATATATATAATATATATATATTATATATATTATATACTATATATATATTATATATATATATATATTATATAAGGTTTTTGTTGTGGCAACTAGTTGACATTTAAAGTATTTCATTAGAATGCCAATTGAATAGTTTTCTGTTTCGGGTGTGAAGTTTTCTTAGAAATGTTC
>JABUQX010047987.1:47500-51847 GCA_015478945.1 Trachelipus rathkii
TCATCCTCATCGCCAATATTATGCAGATTTTCGAAATGAGTCCTTCCCGCTTCCCTCGCGTCATCTCATCAGTCATGGAAAGCACCTTCCTCCATTTATTACTCAGGAATAGTTGAGAATTAGATAGTTAAAAAAAATTATATATTTTTTTAAAAGTCACATCCATGTCTTTGATATTAGGGTATGAAGCAACGTTGCGCACATGTTGGTTAATAAAAATGGCCACAATTACAACGATATATATAAGCAACGTTTATCCGGTATTTTCATATAATATTATTTCTCTTTTTACGTTAGAAAAATTCAGTAAGGTTCTGATGACAGTTTTGCCTATTATTACACAGATACATGTGTATACTTAAACCAAATCTTAGTTTATAATCTAAACTTAATGGCAGGTCTTAAAAACGCGGCAATGAACATAAACAAAAATTTGGAGAGTCGGACTATATTTATATATGAGAGAGATCTGGCAAGAGCTTTTTTAGTACTCTTACATGGGACGAAAGATAATTGAAAAACAAACACATTATCGGAGAAAAATATCGATATTCGTCTAACTACGCTATCCAATTATTTTACGTATTATCTCTATTGAATATTCCCCTTTCTCTCTTTAAAAAACCGTCGGCGCACTTCCTAAGAGAAATAGCTTCTTATTCCTATTTAGTTCCTATTCCTATTCATCCCTTCCAAACTGTTCAATTTACTATTTTTCTCCTGACTATGCAAATTTAATCTTGCCTTCTTTTCTTCATTGTTATTACCATAATACCTTTCTTATCGATACATTCACCATTGGTTTTTAATTACATTCAACCAAGCGCCTATTTCTATTTTTACCGCTTGTCATCACTTCCTCTATTCCACCATTCACTGTGGCAACTTCTTAGTTTACTACTTTAAGAATTACCCACATACTCTCTTCCACTAACATATTCTTTCCTTCCATTTGCTTTATAAGATTTGCTCTGATTTCATCTCTGTACACGCTAAACTAACTGACTCTATTTCAAGCGGCTAGCACATATTTCCTTATTGAACCTAGTTCATTTAACTACCTCACTTCCTGATCCCACACATTCTTTCTTTTCCTTTCCTCTCCATCCGCGTGCCCCCACTAACTTAATATTTATATAAAACAATGTAACATATGAAAATATATCCCAACCTCGTCACCCGTTTGATGATGGATCGCGCACATTCAAAAAATCCTTTCTTCCACCAAACATAAAAATCAAACAATACATATTCACTTTGAAAACCATCATATAAGAAATTCCTATAATCAATTCTGCATGTTGTATTCAAAACATGTATTACTTTATGCAGATTAGCGCATGTCCTAACAGATAGTCCATCCACCCTTACCTACCACTCTCAATTTTCATTCCGCAACCCTAATTCACTGTCCCTCTTTCTGGTTACCGTATTGCAACTATTCAAGCCCGCTCCAAACACAATTATTCTGAGGCTCGCCACATCACCTCGTCCGGCAGCTCATTCGATTGTTTTCAGAAGTCTCCACCACACTCCCAATTTGTATATATGCGGACAAACCACACTAGCCCTTAAACCTTCTCAAACATTAAAATTTCATCATATACTCTAGTACCCACGACAAACACTTCCCTCTCATTCATCTTTACTCCTCACACGCACACATTTCGTCTTCACCACTTCCTTTCATCTTTATTTCAGTCACACAAGATCATATATACTCCTTTCTAAATACAAATTCCATTCACCTCTTACTCTTTTACTCGGCCATTTATTCCTTTAAATATTCCTACTGTACCAGCAAGTATCATACAGTTCGCTTTACGGAAGTCAATGTACAGGTTCGCTGTATGCAAAACATCCTAGCTTCCATAAATAAGTGGTAGAGTTCCCCAAATCACCCAGATGCCCACATGAACTTAAGGAAATTGGCCTTTCACTCTCACATAAGAGATGTCCCGCCATGCAGGATATATCTATATATATATATATATAATATATATCATATTATATATAATAATATATATATACATTAATATATATATATATATATAATATATAATATCGTTATATAAGATATATAATATATATAATTATATAATATATATATATATATAATATATATATATAGTATATATAGATATATAATATATATATATAATATACGTATATACTATATATTTTATATATATATAATTATTATATATAAATATTATACTGTATATATAAACCTCTCAGAGGCGTAAATTTGAATTGTCTACGGATTGGAATGAGGAACGGCATCAAAGATGGAGGTGCATTTGTGCCAAGGGACTCTAGGTTTGCACCTCAAGCCTGTAAGAATGTTATTTGTGAATCTCTCTACTGCACATGACTTGATAGTGTTTGCATTGGTAACCTGATATTGATCTTTCAATGTGTGATAATAAGTTTTGCGGTTAGAGATGTTTATGATTTTGGAATTATTCTAGTGGATGCATAGTTAGGATACAATTTTGTTGGTTGGTGGTTCATTAAAGAGGTACGTTTCCACGGAAATCTAGATGTTACAATCCGGCTGCAAGGAGATTATGCAGTAAACCAGAGAATTTTTCATTTCTTCATCTCCTGGATTGCACGAGATGTAAACCAAATTTACGGTCTCCACCTCATAAATAAATACTAAAATATGTTTTTTCTCTAAGCTGATTTAACTAATTACTTTAATATTCATTAATTAAAATATATTAATATACAGTATATTAACAGAAAAATCATTACATACATTTTTGAGACATTGTAAAATCCTCGCAGAAATAGTAATTATTAAATTAAAAGGAGTATTTATTGATAATCTAATAATTGATAATTTCTTTATTATGAAAATAAAGCAGCATAGGCCTCAAATTTAGATTTTTGGCAAATAATATGAAAATAAACTTCTTTATATTAATAAATTTGTTTAAAACTTGATTGCTTAATAACTCCACTAGAAAGGATAGAATATCCTTATAATAATAATAATAATAATATGCTATAATACTAAATAATAATAATAATAATAATAATAATAAATAATATATAATAATAATAATAATAATAATAAGAATAATAATATAATAATAAATAATAATAATATTTTCTACAAAATTAATATTTTTCTCCAATATTCAGAAGAAGCTATCGTGTATTTAGGATATTTTAACAAGTAAGAATCGTAATCACTACTCATTATTATTTCCCACTATTACATTACTACCACTATTTTTACACTACACTACTACTACTACTACTACTAACTACTACTACTACTACTACTACTACTACTAATAAGAATAATAATAATAAAATAATAATAATAAATAATAATAATAATAAGAATAATAATAATAATAATAATAATAATAGATGATAATAATAATAATATAATAATAATAAATATAATAATATAATAATATAATAATATAATAATAATACTTAATGATAATAATAATAATAAATAATAATAATAATGAATCAATAATAATAAACTATTTAGTTAATATAATATGATTTATTTATTCCCTATTATCTATCTATTATTATATTTTTAATTCATTATTATTATTATTACTTTATATTATTATTATTACTTATTATCATTCATTATTATTATTATTATATTATTATCTATTATTATTATTATAATATTATTTTTATTTATATTATAATTATTATTATATCTTATTATTATTTATAATTATCATTATCATTATCATTATTATTAATTATTAATTGAATATTACTATTATTATTAAATTATTATTATTATGATTATTATTATTATTTTATTAATTATATATTATTATTATTTTATTATTAATCTATTATTATTATTATTTATAGATTATATATTATTACTTTCAGTAAAAATTCATAGAAAATTACAAGACTAGCCTACTCTCTTTGTTATAAGTTTTCATGAAAGCTTTTTATCATTAATTGAAATATAACCATGACTATTCATCTACAAATTGGACTAGATGACCTTCTGAGCGTATGAACTTACAGTGGGTATAGTTTTATCTGAAAGAAAAAATCAATATGTCAATTAGAGTGCTCGACAAGGTTTCAGATATTGACAAATTAACTTAAATTTGGTGTCCCACAAGGATCCTTATTAAACACAACACTCTTCTCTAAAATACCACAAATGACCTAATAAACTAACACAAATCTTTCTTTCTATCTTTCTACAGACTATATATATATATATATATAGTAATTATAATATATATATAATATATATATATAATACTAATATTTATTATATATATATATACAAATTTATTATATATATAGTATATATATCATATGTATAATCTCTCT
>JABUQX010047989.1:0-21897 GCA_015478945.1 Trachelipus rathkii
TGGGGTCCGTTGTTTCTACTTATCGATCGGTCCTTCTGACTCTAGACTTTCTCTCACCCTTTCCTCTTCGTGAGGTGGGACGTACTGCCTTGACTCCGACTCCGACTCCGACTCCGACTCCGACCCGACTCCGACTCCGACTCCTTTTTCCACTTCTCATGCATTTCGTTCATTTCTACAGGAGGAACCCCTCCTTCAAGGGGTGCCACCCAGACACCCATTACGAAACTTATAACTCATTTTCGAGATTTACAGGTCCAATAACATATATAAAGAACACAAATATACTCTGTTATGTTTATTGCTTTACTACTTCAAGTAATATGTGTAAATGTGACAGTTTAATTCATGCTTAAAAGCGTGTTAGATTTGTCGTTGTACATTATATTCTTAAAGTTCTGGTGTACGCTATGTTAGCTATATTAATGTGAAAACTTTGTTACGTTAGCATATATTCTTGGGCAGTGCATAAAGAACTTGATTTTATGTATGTTTATCCAAAATGATAATCGAAATGGGACATGAAACAATAGATTTCAATAGATCAATAGATCATAGGAGTGGGTATGAAGGGTACTGGGTAGGCGTTTTGATTTAACTAGTTTACTTGCTTTAGGGTAATGAAAAACATATAAACAATTTAGTAAAAAATAATGACTTGAATCAATAGATCAATAGATAAATGGTTTGAATGTGTGTGGGGTTGAGGGGTTATATTGGTTTGGGTTGGTTTGGATTTTCTTATAATTGTTTTTGTCATTGATTAGCAAATATGTAATTTTACATGACAGATTTTAGTAAAAAATATGAACTTGAATCAATAGATCTTGAAGGAATATATTAATAGATTATGGAGGGGATGGTAGTGTAAGGATGGGTGGTTGATTTATTGATTTACTGATTTACTGTTTTCAGGTCTTGGTAAAAAAACATAACAATTTTAAGTAAAAATATAAACTTGAATCAATAGGTTCATAGAACCACGGAGGGGTGGGGAGGGTAGGGTATCGTTATTTGATTTACTGTATTAGCTGAATACTGCTACTGTAAAATTTACGTTATAACATGAAAGAGGTTGAATATTCGAGTAAAAATATTTTAAAGCAAAATGAATTAAAATCAAATAAAAAAAATAATAAAATTTGAAAAATAAATTAAAAAAAAAATTAAATGTAAAGTTGAAACTTAGAAAATAAAATATGCAATACTGACAAATTTGTTTAAGCCCCGTAGAGGCACTGACTGATCCAGCATCGGTTTCGGTAACAACTCTGACCCCTTCTCAGACTCTTTCTTCTATCCTTCCTCCTTCCTACTTCATCCTTCCTCCACCTTCTTCTGTTTTGCGTCAGTGCATTTTCGTCTGGGACCCTCCTTTTATGGGGTCCTCATACACACTTTACGAGTTTATATTTCTTGTATTCGAGTTCTACGACCGACCTTATAAACATATGCTTTGAATAACCAATTATGGGACTTTAAACAATATGTTCTTTTAAACTTTGTGCCTCATTCTCCTCAACTTGTGTTTCGAAGTAAATTTGTTTTCGCCATTTTTTTTTAAAGAAATATAAACCAAAAGTTCTTTTTATACCAGCGCTTAAAGCGAGGTGTTAAATTCGCCGGGTTATTTGGCTGTGAGCTACTAGATGTGCCTTTCCGACTCCTTGTCCCTGTCTCTGACTCGGAATTCCGGACGGCCCTTCGTTTCCCCACTTCATCTATATTCAATTATTGTGGTTACTTAAAACGATACATTTAGTAAGAAATATGACTTGAAACAAAATAGATCAAATAGTATCAATGAGTTCGACGGATAGGGGTGTTTGGGTTAGGTTTCTAGGTGTTGGGTGTGGTTTGTTTAAATCTTTTGGCTTTAGGGTATTGTATTAAAATCTTTGTGCATAGATTTTTTTGCGTTGTTAATACATATATGCATATATAAAAGTTTATTTATATATTTATATTTTTTTATACAAAATATTATTGAAAAAATATTGAAAAAATAATATAAAAGTTTGTTATGATTAATTTTGATTAATAAAAGTATATTTAAATGGAATATTCAAGAATGAAAATGTAATTATAATATACAATAAATAAAAGTAGCAATAGTTGTCTATCGACTTGAGCTACCGTTGTTTCGGTATACAAACTCTGTATTCCTTTCTCAGACCTTTCCTCCATCCTTTACCTCTTCATTCCTTCTCTCTTCGGTTTTCCTCCCATCTTCTTCGATTTTGCACTTGCGTGCATGTTCTTTCCTGTGTCCACCCTCTCGTGTGGGGTTTCTCCTTGACACCCCTTTTACGAAACTTATTATACTCTGCTCGTATTTTTTCTAATTCTGTCTTCTATCCTTTATATATCAACATATATTTTTGATTAAATATTATTGGGTGACGAAAACGATTGTTATCTTAACTCGGACACCTTCGCATCTGTAGCCTAGCACCGGTGCCTGTTTTGTGCTAACATCCACTCCTCTGACTCAGATCTTCTCCTACTCCTTCCTTCCCTGACTCCAAATCCGACTCCTTTCCCACTTTCTCCTAGACTTTTCCGTACGAATTTTTTACAACCTCTTTGTTGATCGAGGTTCTTGCTCGACCTGTATATTAGCAGTATATTTTGATATCCTAATTGACCTATATTTTATTTTACATAATTTACTAACTTCGCACTCTGCCCGGAGCTTCAGCATCTCGTGCTGTTGTTATTTCTCTCAACTGTTTTTCCGACTTTCCTTCTACTTTCAGTTACTCTTCTCCCTCTTTCTGCCTGCTCTGACTCTGACTTCCAACTGATTTCCTGACCTCTTTGCGCATCTTTCTCATGTCTTTCGTTTTGCTTGGTTGTGGTGCTACAAGGAGGACCCCTTGATTCTTGTGGATTGCCTCTTCTCAGACACCCAGTTCGGTTTTAATCGTTTATATTACTCTTCTTATTTTCTGAGATCTACAGGTCAATGGAACTATAGCATTTAATATTATCACAAATAATTGGTATTCTTTTTTATCATTATATTTTAATATTCATCGATCTTTCTATTCCGCATTGACGCTTTTGGTAGCTCGTAGTCACCCGTTGCTTTTGATACTTCTCTGAGCTGATAGTGTCGCGGATTGCAGTACCCGCATCTGGCTGTCCTGTGTGTTCTATTGAATCCTTTTAGGCCGATATTCAGCCTTCTATTTTCCATCATTTTTTTTCATAGTTTTTGGGTGTGGCTAGTCTGGTCTTCCACTTATCTGTTGTGGGTATCTCAGTTGTTATATGTAGCTTCGACGACGTACGTACGTATGTTACGGTCATTCTGTTCCCTAGCTCGTTGTTTTTTCCTGAGTTGTTCGTTGTTGCCTGTCTCTAGATTTATATCTCCGATTACTGTATAAACTTATTTACCTCATCGATAGACTATAGATATATAATAAAAGTAATAATAATTTAATAATATATATAATATTAATAATAATATAAATAAAATAATTTTTTGTTTAAGAATAATTATTAATAATATAGTGAATAATAATAATTGAATAATAATTATAATAATAGATTAAATAAAAATATATTTAATGAAATAAAAATGATTAACTAGAGTACGACGTTTTCTTTTTGTGGGCGCCGTTATCAGTTATCAATACATGTCGTGATAACTATCGTCTTCAGTAGTACCGTTCGTTGACTTTTTGACTGTCTTATCGCAAACTTCGGAGAAATATTACTTTCCGTTTTATGCTATTATTATTTCTTAGTTTTCATGGTTATGATGATAAGTAGCTTATTTGTATTGTTAAAGATCTGTTATTGCGTTTAAGCATACATTGTTGTAGTCAGATATATTATAATGTCTTTGTTTTTATGTTAATTCGTGTATATCCGAGTATGGATACTATCTGAAATGATGTAAGTGGTTTGTGTTGATCTATGATCTGTGTGATATGTGGATGTGGGTGAGGAGTTGGATGTGGTTCGTAGTGATGTTATGTTATCTGGATTTTTGGATTTTACTTGGTTTTTAATAAATCATATTTGAAACTTAATTTTTACACTATCTTGATATTTTTTCCAAGATGATCTGGTACTATTTTTATGTTTTTTTGTTTTTGGGTTAAATACTTTGGTAATTTTTTATGTGATGTTGTTGGATATTAAGATCAGTGTTATTGTTTTCCAAAGTATTCGTTTTTTTGGTTGTATTAGGATTTTATGTTTAGGGTGTTTATATGTTGATTATTATGTGAAAGTTTTGTTATATATATTTATCTTTTATATATTTTTTTTTTTAATTTTTAATCTTTGTTTTGTTACGTTAATTGCTATTTACGGTTCTGCTGTGTATCGTTTTGTGGTATTATATATGTTTACTATGAGGTATGATATAAATTTTTTGTATATGTTATTTATCTGGATTTATAATGTTAAGAGTTTTAGCATGTATATGTTGGAGATTGATGCTTGAAAGGTGGATATTAGGTTGTTACATTTCGTTTTGCGCTGTTATTTTTAGCTATTCTTTTACTGTTTTTTATGTTCTTGTTGAACTTTGTGTTATGTAGGTAGTTTTTATTCGGTGCGTATGGGTGTGGTTAGTGTTTTGATCTTGTTTGTTTTATTATTATATTGTTTCGTGAAGTTTCAGTGGTATATCTATTTTAGCTTTATACAGTTGAAATTCTTTTGTTTATCGTCTGTCTATATTTTCTGGCGGTTGGTTAAGTATAATACTAGTGTGTGGTTGATTATCTTTTTTATTGATTTTTTATAATTAATGATAATCATATATATAATTCTTAATATAATCAATTTGATTTGTGTTAACAAATACTTTTGATCAATTATTTGTAATTTATTTTTCATTGTTTTTTCAGTGCCTATTTTGCTCTTGTTGATATGTAATTATGATTTGATACATTTAGTAAATTATCCTATTTTACCTAATTAATATTAGTGTCAAGGTAGATATTGTATGAGTTGTGATTGTTATAGTTTTTATGTAAATTTAATTATATTATTCTTGTGATATAATTGTAATTTTGAATTTTGATTTATTTCTTTATTGAAAGTGATTTGAAACTACATTGATAAATTTGCTTATTATATAGATGAAATATACTTACCATTAAGCAGGTGATAACTAGGAAAAATTATTAATTAATTTAGAAAAACAAAAAATTTGCCTAAAAAATAAAAATCAAAAATCAAAATTAAAAAAATTAATGATTTTTTGATATTTGATTTCTTAGATTTTTTTAGGTACAAAATTGCCTTTTTAATATTATTTTGATAAAATTAGTAAATAATTCTAATTATTACCTAATTAATAATAAGTTTATCAGTATAATTATTATTTAGTTTAATTAAGTTATTTAAATTATATATATATATATATATATATATATATATATATATATATATATATATATATAATATATTATATATATATATATATATATATATATAAAATATATATATATATAATATATTTAGTAATATATAAATATATAATAATATATATATTATATAAATATATATATATATATATATATAATATATATATTATATATATAATATATATATATTAATATATATATATATATATAATATATATATATATATATATAAAAAATATATATATATATATATATATATATATATAGATATAGGTATATACTGTATAATATCTATAATATTAATCCAAATATATTTTATTTTTTATGAAAATGATTTGAAACTACATTGATGAATTTGCTTATTATATATATATAGATATATAACTAGGAATAATTATTAATTTATAAAAAAAAAAATTAGCCTAAAAAATCAAAATTCTAAAAAAATCAATGATTTTTTTTTTTGATTTTATTGATTTCTTTGATTTTTTTAAGGCACAAATTGGCCTTTTTTTATTATTTGATAAATTAGTAAATTTAATTCCTAATTTATTACCTAATTAATAAAAATTTAGTACATAATTATTATTTAGTTTAAATGTTATTTAAAATATAATGGTATATATTATGATATGATATATAATATATATATATGATATGATATAATATATATATATATATATATATATATATATATATATATATATATATATATATATATATATATATATATATATATATATATATATATATATATATATATATATAATATATATATATTTATTAATATATATATATATATTATATATATAATATATATATTTATAGGATATAGATATAAATATATGGGATTATATTATATGTATAGGGATAGATATAAGATATATACGATATATATATAATATATATATATTGATTATTGAAATAAATATTAATTGTTGGTATGTATGCGTTGTTGGTTATTATATATATATATAATTATTACTGTATTAATATTTTAAAAACTCAAAATTTATTTTTTCTTGATTTTAATACACTATTACTTAATAAAGTTTATTAAAATAAGATAAAATATCAGGAAAACTTATCATTAATCAGGTGATTACTAGAAATAATTATTAATTTAAAAAAAAAATTTGCCTAAAAAAATCAATTGATTTAATCAACTGATATCAACTGATTAATTCAATTTGATTTAATCAATGCCAACCCTGGTATATAAAGAACATTTTTACGCTATGTTTATCCGAAATGATACTTGAAGAGTGACCTGAATCAATAGATCATGTAAGGGTGGGAGGGATGGGTGGGGAGGGGCTGATAGTTTGATTTACTGATTTACTGTTTTAGGATCAGCAAACTATTCACTTACTATGATATTTTATTCAAAGAACTTATTTTTATGTTATGCTTGGATAAAATTTTGTTATGTTTGCAATTATTCGTTGGAATTATGATATTTAGGTAAGGTTATGATAAATTTTTGCTAAATGTTACTATGTTAATGTAAAAAACGTTCTTACGTTAGCATATATTCGTTGGTCTGTATGATAATTAGACAAGGTTATGATAAATTTTTGTTAAATTTACAGTGTTAATGTAAAATTAACATTGTTATGTTAGAGATATGCTTGACAAAGTGGTAATGCGTTACGTTTTTATATGCTATGTTAGTTACTTTGCTGTTGTTAAGTATGGAACTTTGTTAATGTTAGCAGTTTATTCTTGCTTAATGTGAGTTAGGCTTGTCGTTGGGCATTATATTCTTTGTTCAGATGATGCTATGTAAGCTTTATTAATGTGAAAACTTTGTTACTTTAGCATATATTCGTTGGTCTGTATGATAATTAAACAAGTTATGATAAGTTTTTGTTAAATTATTACCAGGCTAATGTAAATTTAACATTGATATGTTAGAGATATGTTTGACAAAGTGTGAATAGGCTACGTTTTTGTATGATATGTTAGTTGCTTTACTGTTGTTAAGTGTGAAACTTTGTTAATGTTGACAGTTTATTCATGCTTAAAGTGTGTTAGGTTTGTCATTGTAAATTATATTCTCAGTTCTGGTGATGCTATGTTAGCTATATTAATGTGAAAACTTTGTTACGTTAGCATATATTCGTTGGGCAGAGCATAAAGAACTTGATTTTATGTTATGTTTATCCAAAATGATATTCGAAATGGGACATGAAACAATAGATCAATAGATCAATAGATCGTAGATGGTATGAGGGTGAAGGGCAGTTTGAATTTACTGATTTACTGCTTAAGGTATGTAAAAACATAACAATTTTAGTAAAAAATATGAAAACTTGAATAACTAGATCAATAGATCAATATACTACGAATGGGTATGGAGGGGTATGGTAGTGTAGGATGGGTGGTTTAATTTTATTGATTTACTGATTTACTGCTTTAGGGATGTAAAACATAACAAGTTTTAGTAAAAAAATATGACTTGAATCAATAGGCCAATTAGATCAACGGAGGGGTGGGAGGGAGGTGGGTTATTTGATATGATTACTGATTTACTCTTACTGTAAATGTTTAACGTTATAAACATGAAAAGCATAAAAATTTTAGTAAAAATATTATTTAAAAAAAATAAAGTTAAAAATAAATAAAAAAATAAAAAAATTTGAAAATAAATAAAATAAAAAAAATAAATGTAAATTGAAACATAAAATAAAATGGCAAAGGAATGTTTACAAACTCAGCACCGCACCGGCTCCAGCATCGGTGTTCGTAAACAACTAACTCTGACTCCTTCTCAGACTCTTTCCTCTATCCTTTCTCCCCCCTTCATCCTTCCTCCATCTTCTTTCTGTTTTTGCGTTCAGTGCATTTCCTTCTGGGGACACCTCCCTTTATGGGGTCCTCATACACACTTTAAGAGTTTATATTTCCTCGTATTCGAGTTCTAACGACCTAATAAACATATGCATTTGATACGCAATATGCGACTAAAACGAAATGTTTATTAACTCGGCAACCGCACTGGCTCCAGCACCGGTGCAAGCTATGACTCATTTGCTCCTCTGACTCAAGAATTTCCTTTTCCGACTCTTTCCTTCTCCGACTCTGAATCCGACTCCTTTCCCCACTTTTCTTATGCATTAGGGTATGTAAAACATAACAATTTTAGTAAGAAATATGACTTGAAACAATAGATCAAAAAGATCAATAGATCAACGAAAGGTGGGAGGAGGAGGGAAGGTTGGGTGGTTTGATTTACTGATTTACAGCTATGGGTATGTAAAAACGCAAATTTTTTCACGTTATAAACATGAAAGCATAAAAATTCTTTAAGTAAAAATTATATTTTTTTTAACAAAATATATTAAAATAAATTAAAAAATATTTCACTTTAAAAAATAAATTAAAAAAAAATTAAATGGAAAGCAAAAATTAAAATGTAAAATAAATACAAAATAAATGGCAAACAAATGTTTACAAATTCAGCACAGCATCGACTTGAGCACCGTTGGTCGGTAACAACTCTGACTCCTTCTCAGACTCTTTTCTCCATCCCTTCCTCCATCACTTAATATTTTCTCTGGTGGACCGAAAATTCCTATCCAACTTTTGCATTTCTTTGGGGCCACCTGATCTGTGGGGTTCCCTTTGAACACCCTTTCGAACTTATAACCCTCATTTCGAGATCTACGGCCTTAAATCAAATAATTTTGATAAAAATATGGGACTAAAAACGATTGTTTTACTACTCGGCACGCGCACCTGAGCCCAGCACCGGTGCGTTGGTCACTCCTACTCCTCGACTCAGACTCTTTCTCCTACTCCTTCCTTCCCTGACTCCAAATCCGACTCCTTTTCTCCATTTCTCTCTAGACTTTCCCTACGAAATTTACAAACCCTTTTATTCGAGTTCCTACGACCTTATAAACAGATAGTTTTGATACCAATACACTATTATTAAACAAATATTTACTAACTCGTCACCGCACCGGAGCCAGCATCCGGTTTGCCGTTGTCAACTCGACTCCTCTGACCTCAGACTCTTCTCGCACTCTATAAATTTTCGACTCTGACCCCGACTCCTTTTTCCACTTCTCATGCATTTCGTTCATTTCTAACAGGGGGACCCCCCTTCAGGAGTGCCCCCAGACACCCATTAACGTGAGGTGTGAACTTTTTTATAAAAAAATACCCTTCTCATTTTCGAGATCTATAGGTCCAATAACATATATAAAGACAACAAATATTGTATTCTTTTACAAAATATTTTACTAACCCAGCACCGCACCGGAGCCAGCACCCGTGCTGACTCCGAATACGAATGCTGATTCGAACCCGAGTCTGGCGCCGGGTCAGAATCCTTTAGCCGATTTTCAGCCTTCTACGATCATTTCAATTTTTAGGGGGGCAGCGTCCCACTACGGGGGACGCAGGGATATGTATCCACGTCTACGACGAGGTTACGTCACCCCCTAGCGGGCCTCCAAATTAATCCGATACGATAAACCTAACCCTGATAGATATAATAATAATAATAATAATAATAATAATAATAATAATAATAATAATAATAATAATAATAATAATAATAATAATAATAATAATAATAATAATAATAATAATAATAATAATAATAATAATAATAATAAATAAATAAAAAATAAAAATAAAAATAATTACAAAGAGACACGTTATCGCGCCGTTATCAGTTATCAAACGTGCCGCTGATAAGCACGCTCAGAGACCGTCGTGACTTTGAGTGGTCTACGAACTCGGAAGAATACTACTGTCGTTGTACATTATATTCTTAGTTCAGGTTAGGATAAGTTAGCTTTATTGATGTTAAAACTTTGTTATGTTAGCATATATTTGTAGGTCAGTATATAAAGAACTTATTTTTATGTTACGTTTATCCAAAATGAAACTCGAAATATGATTTGAATCAATAGATCATGGAAGGTGGAGTGGGGAGGGGAGTGGAGGGGCTGGTGATTTCTTCTATCCTTCCTCCTTCCTACTTCATCCTTCCTCCATCTTCTTCTGTTTTGCGTTCAGTGCATTTCTTCTGGGGACACCTCCCTTTATGGGGTCCTCATCCACACTTTACGAGTTTATATTTCTTGTATTCGAGTTCTACGACCTTATAAACATATGCTTTGATACCAATATGGGACTAAACGAATGTTTATTAACTCGGCACTGCACTGGCTCCAGCACCGGTGCAGCTGTATACTCCGACTCCTCAGACTCAGATTCCTTTTCCGACTCTTTCCTTCTCTGACTCTGAATTCGACTCCTTTCCCCACTTCTCTTATGCATTAGGGTATGTAAAACATAACAATTTTAGTAAGAAATATGACTTGAAACAATAGATCAAAAGATCAATAGATCACGAAGGGGTGGGGAGGGTAGGTTGGGTGGTTTGATTTACTGCTTTAGGGTATGTAAAAACGCAAATTTTTTACGTTGTAAACATGAAAAGCATAAAAATTTTAGTAAAAATTATATTTTTTTAACAAAATATATTAAAATAAATTAAAAAATAATAAAAATTTGAAAATAAATTAAAAAAAAATTAAATGGAAAACAAAAATTAAATGTAAAATAAAACAAAATAAAATAGCAAATAGCATCGACTTGAGCACCGTTGTCGGTAAAACCTCTGACTCCTTCTCAGACTCTTTCCTCCATCCTTCCTCCATCCTTCTTCTCCCTTCCTCCTCTTCTCTATTTTGCACTGGGATCGTGCATTTCTCTGGTCCACCCCCCTGTGGGGGTTCCCTTGACACCCTTTACGAACTTATAACCCTCGTATTCAAGTTGTACCACCTTATAAACATATATTTTGATAAAAATATGGGACTAAACGATTGTTTACTAAATCCGCACCCCCCCCCCGACCCCCCACCGGTGCCGTGTCACTCTACTCCATCTGTACTCAGACTCTTTCTCCTAACTCCTTCCTTCCCTGACCCAAATCCGACTACCTTCTCCACTTTCTCCTAGATCCTTTCCTACTGACAGCCTCATATTCGAGTTCTACGACCTTATAAACATATATTTTGATACCAATACACTATTATTATACAAATATTTACTAACTCGGCACCGCCCCGGAGCCAGCACCGGTGCCGTTGTCAACTCCGACTCCTCTGACTCAGACTCTTCTCCACTCTTTCCCTCTCTGACTCTGACTCCAACTCCGACTCCTTTTTCCACTTCTCATGCATTTCGTTCATTTCTACAGGGGGACCCCCCTTCGGGAGTGCCCCCAGACACCCATTACGAACTTATAACTCTCATTTTCGAGATCTACAGGTCCAATAACATACATAAATACACAAATATGGTATTCTTTTACAAATATTTACTAACCCAGCACCGCACCGGAGCCAGCACCCGTGCTGACTCCGAATTCGAATCCTGATTCGAACCCGAGTCTGGCGCCGGGTCAGAATCCTTTAGCCGAATTTCAGCCTTCTACGATCATTTCAATTTTTGGGGGGCAGCGTCCCACTACGGGGGACGCAGGGATATGTATCCACGTCTACGACGAGGTTACGTCACCCCCTAGCGGGCCTCCAAATTAACCCGATACGATAAACCTAACCCTGATAGATATAATAATAATAATAATAATAATAATAATAATAATAATAATAATAATAATAATAATAATAATAATAATAATAATAATAATAATAATAATAATAATATAATAAAATAATAATAATAAATAAAAAATAAAAATAAAAATAATTACCAAGAGACACGTTATCGCGCCGTTATCAGTTATCAAACATGCCGCTGATAAGCACGCTCAGAGACCGTCGTGACTTTGAGTGGTCTACGAACTCGGAAGAATATTACTTTCGTTGTACATTATATTCTTAGTTCAGGTTATGATAAGTTAGCTTTATTGATGTTAAAACTTTGTTATGTTAGCATACATTTGTAGGTCAGTATATATAAAGAACTTATTTTTATGTTACGTTTATCCAAAATGATACTCGAAATATGATTTGAATCAATAGATCATGGAAGGTGGAGTGGGGAGGGGAGTGGAGGGGCTGGTGATTTGATTTACTGATTTATTGATTTACTGTTTTAAAATCAATAAACTATTACACTTTACTATGATATTTCATTCAAAGACCTTATTTTTATGTTATGTTTGGTTAAAACTTTGTAATTTTTATGTTATGTTTGGATAAAACATTGTTATGTTTGCAATTATTCGTTGGGTATTATGATAGTTAGGTAAGGTTATAATGAATTTTTGTTAAATATTACTATATTAATGTAAATACTTTGTTACGATAGCATATATTCGCTGGACAGTATGATAATTAGACAGAGTTATGATAAATTTTTGTTAAATATTACTATGTTAATGTAAAATTAACATTGATATGTTAAGAGATATGCTTGAAAAAAGTGTGAATAGGTTACGTTTTGTGCGCTGTATTAGCTACTTTACTGTTGTTAAGTACGGAACTTTGTTAATGTTAGTAGTTTATTCGGGCGTAAGGTGTGTTAGGTTTGTCGTTGTATATTATATTCTTAATTCAGGTTATACTATGTTAGCTTTATTAACGTGAAAACTTTGTTACGCTAGCATATATTCGCTGGTTAGTATATAACAGGGTTGGTGATTTTTTGATTTTTTTTAAAAGAAATCAAAAAAATCAAAAAATCAATGATTTTTTTGATTTATTTGATTTTTTTTTAATTTTTTTTATTTTTTCAGGCACAAATTGCCTTTTTAATTAATTATTATTTTGATAACATTAGTAAATAATCCTAATTATTACCTAATTAATAAGTTTAGCAAGTATAATTATTATTTAGTTTAATTAAGTTATTTAAATTATATATATACTGTATAACATCTGAGTAATCTAATTTTATTTATTTCTTTATTGAAAGTGATTTGAAACTACATTGATAAATTTGCTTATTATATAGATGAAATATACTTACCATTAAGCAGGTGATAACTAGGAAAAATTATTAATTAATTTAGAAAAACAAAAAATTTGCCTAAAAAATAAAAATCAAAAATCAAAATTAAAAAAATTAATGATTTTTTGATATTTTGATTTCTTAGATTTTTTAGGTACAAATTGCCTTTTTAGTATTATTTTGATAAAATTAGTAAATAATTCTAATTATTACCTAATTAATAATAAGTTTATCAGTATAATTATTATTTAGTTTAATTAAGTTATTTAAATTATATATATATATATATATATATATATATATATATATAATATATATTATATATATATAATATATATATATATATATAATAGTATATATATATTATATATATATATATATATATATAATATATATATATAATATATATATATATAAGATATATATATATATATATATATTTACTTATTATATATATTATATATATATATATATATATTTTTAAATATATATATATATATATATATATATATATATATATATATATATATATATATATATATATATATATATATATATATATACTGTATAAAATCTGAGTAATCCAATTATATTTATTTCTTTATTGAAAATGATTTGAAACTACATTGATGAATTTGCTTATTATATATATATAGATATATAACTAGGAATAATTATTAATTTATAAAAAAAAAAAATTAGCCTAAAAAATCAAAATTCAAAAAATCAATGATTTTTTTTTGATTTTTTGATTTCTTTGATTTTTTTAGGCACAAATTGCCTTTTTTTATTATTTTGATAAATTAGTAAATAATCCTAATTATTACTAATAATAAATAAATTTAGTAATATAATTATTAATTTAGTTTAAATGTTATTTAAAATATATATATATATATTATATTATATATATATATATATAATATATATATATATATATATATACTATATATATATAATATATAAATATATATATATATATTATTTATATATTATATATATATATATATATATAATATATATATATACTATATATATATTTATATAAATATATATATATATATATATTATATATATATATATATATATATAATATATAATATATTATATATATATATATATATAATAATATATATATATATATATATATATATATATATATATATATAATATATATATATATATATATATATATATAATATATATATATATATATATATATATATATATATATATACTGTATAATATCTGAGTAATCTAATTTTATTTATTTCTTTATTGAAAACGATTTGAAACTACATTGATGAATTTGCTTATTAAATAGATAAAATATACTTATCATTAATCAGGTGATAACTAGTAATAATTATTAATTTAAAAAAAAAATTTGCCTAAAAAAATCAATTGATTTAATCAATTTGATATCACTCATAAATATCAATGATTTAAATCATGCCAACCCTGGTAGGAAGAGATGTTTGCGCTATTTTTACTCCGAAATGATAATTTGAAGAGTGACCTGAATCAATAGATCATGAAGGGGGGGGAGGGATGGGTGGGGAGGGGCTGATAGTTTGATTTACTGATTTACTGTTTTAGGATCAGCAAACTATTACACTTTACTATGATATTTTATTCAAAGAACTTATTTTTATGTTATGCTTGGATAAAATTTTGTTATGTTTGCAATTATTCGTTGGAATTATGATATTTAGGTAAGGTTATGATAAATTTTTGCTAAATGTTACTATGTTAATGTAAAACGTTCTTACGTTGCTTATATTCGTTGGTCTGTATGATAAATTAGACAAAGTTGATAAAATTCTTGTTGAAAATTGTAAAATTTTATTGTAAATTAACATTGTTATGTTAGAGATATGCTGACAAAGTGTGAATAGGTTACGTTTTTTATTGCTATGTTTAGTTACTTTTGCTGTTGTTAAGTATGGAACTTTGTTAATGTTAGCAGTTTATTCTTGCTTAATGTGAGTTAGGCTTGTCGTTGGGCATTATATTCTTTGTTCAGATGATGCTATGTAAGCTTTATTAATGTGAAAACTTTGTTACTTTAGCATATATTCGTTGGTCTGTATGATAATTAAACAAGGTTATGATAAGTTTTTGTTAAATATTACCAGGCTAATGTAAATTTAACATTGATATGTTAGAGATATGTTTGACAAAGTGTGAATAGGCTACGTTTTTGTATGATATGTTAGTTGCTTTACTGTTGTTAAGTATGAAACTTTGTTAATGTTGACAGTTTATTCATGCTTAAAGTGTGTTAGGTTTGTCATTGTAAATTATATTCTCAGTTCTGGTGATGCTATGTTAGCTATATTAATGTGAAAACTTTGTTACGTTAGCATATATTCGTTGGGCAGAGCATAAAGAACTTGATTTTATGTTATGTTTATCCAAAATGATACTCGAAATGGGACATGAAACAATAGATCAATAGATCAATAGATCATAGGATGGGTATGAGGGTACTGGGTAGGGTGTTTTGATTTACTGATTTACTGCTTTAAGGTATGTAAAACATAACAATTTTAGTAAAAAATATGACTTGAATCAATAGATCAATAGATCAATATATTAATAGATTATGGAGGGGTATGGTAGTGTAGGATGGGTGGTTTAATTTATTGATTTACTGATTTACTGCTTTAGGGCATGTAAAACATAACAATTTTAGTAAAAAATATGACTTGAATCAATAGGCCAATAGATCACGGAGGGGTGGGGAGGGAAGGGTGGGTTATTTGATTTACTGATTTACTGATTTACTGCTTACTGTAAATTTTTTACGTTATAAACATGAAAAGCATAAAAATTTTAGTAAAAATATTTTTTAAACAAAATAAATTAAAATAAATAAAAAAATAAAAAAATTTGAAAATAAATAAATAAAAAAATAAATGTAAATTGAAACATAAAATAAAATGGCAAAGGAATGTTTACAAACTCAGCACCGCACCGGCTCCAGCATCGGTGTCGGTAACAACTCTGACTCCTTCTCAGACTCTTTCCTCTATCCTTCCTCCTTCCCCCTTCATCCTTCCTCCATCTTCTTCTGTTTTGCGTTCAGTGCATTTCTTCTGGGGACACCTCCCTTTATGGGGTCCTCATACACACTTTAAGAGTTTATATTCCTCGTATTCGAGTTCTACGACCTTATAAACATATGCTTTGATACCAATATGCGACTAAACGAATGTTTATTAACTCGGCACCGCACTGGCTCCAGCACCGGTGCAGCTGTAAACTCCGACTCCTCTGACTCAGATTCCTTTTCCGACTCTTTCCTTCTCCGACTCTGAATCCGACTCCTTTCCCCACTTTTCTTATGCATTAGGGTATGTAAAACAAAACAATTTTAGTAAGAAATATGACTTGAAACTATAGATCAAAAGATCAATAGATCACGAAGGGGTGGGGAGGGTAGGTTGGGTGGTTTGATTTACTGATTTACAGCTATAGGGTATGTAAAAACGCAAATTTTTTACGTTGTAAACATGAAAAGCATAAAAATTTTAGTAAAAATTATATTTTTTTAACAAAATATATTAAAATAAATTAAAAAATAATAAAAATTTGAAAATAAATTAAAAAAAAATTAAATGGAAAGCAAAAATTAAATGTAAAATAAAACAAAATAAAATGGCAAACAAATGTTTACAAATTCAGCACAGCATCGACTTGAGCACCGTTGTCGGTAACAACTCTGACTCCTTCTCAGACTCTTTTCTCCATCCTTCCTCCATCCTTATTCTCCCTTCCTCCATCTTCTTCTGATTTGCACTTCGTGCATTTCTTCTGGGGCCACCTCCTCTGTGGGGGTTCCCTTGACACCCTTTACGAACTTATAACCCTCATATTCAAGTTCTACGACCTTATAAACAAATATTTTGATAAAAATATGGGACTAAACGATTGTTTACTAACTCGGCACCGCACCTGAGCCAGCACCGGTGCCGTTGTCAACTCCTACTCCTCTGACTCAGACTCTTTCTCCTACTCCTTCCTTCCCTGACTCCAAATCCGACTCCTTTCTCCACTTTCTCCTAGACCTTTCCCTACGAATTTACAACCCTTTTATTCGAGTTCTACGACCTTATAAACATATAGTTTGATACCAATACACTATTATTATACAAATATTAACTAACTCGGCACCGCCCCGGAGCCAGCACCGGTACCGTTGTCAACTCCGACTCCTCTGACTCAGACTCTTCTCCACTCTTTCCCTCTCTGACTCTGACTTCGACTCCTTTTTCCACTTCTCATGCATTTCGTTCATTTCTACAGGGGGACCCCCCTTCAGGAGTGCCCCCAGACACCCATTACGAACTTATAACTCTCATTTTCGAGATCTACAGGTCCAATAACATATATAAAGACACAAATATTGTATTCTTTTACAAATATTTACTAACCCAGCACCGCACCGGAGCCAGCACCCGTGCTGACTCCGAATACGAATGCTGATTCGAACCCGAGTCTGGCGCCGGGTCAGAATCCTTTAGCCGATTTTCAGCCTTCTACGATCATTTCAATTTTTAGGGGGGCAGCGTCCCACTACGGGGGACGCAGGGATATGTATCCACGTCTACGACGAGGTTACGTCACCCCCTAGCGGGCCTCCAAATTAACCCGATACGATAAACTAACCGTGAAGATATAATAGATAATATATAATAATAATAATAATAATAATAATAATAATAATAATAATAATAATAATAATAATAATAATAATAATAATAATAATAATAATAATAATAATAAATAAAAAATAAAAATAAAAATAATTACAAAGAGACACGTTATCGCGCCGTTATCAGTTATCAAACGTGCCGCTGATAAGCACGCTCAGAGACCGTCGTGACTTTGAGTGGTCTACGAACTCGGAAGTTAGGTTTGTCGTTGGACATCATATTCTTAGTTCAGTTAGGATAAGTTAGCTTTATTTGATGTTAAAACTTGTTATGTTAGCATATATTTGTAGGTCAGTATATAAAGAAACTTATTTTTATGTTGTTTATCCAAATGAAACTCGAAATATGATTTGAATCAATAGATCATGGAAGGTGAGAGGGGAAGGGAGTGGAAGGGCTGGTGATTTTCTTCTATCCTTCCTATCCTCCTCCTCCATCTTTTCTGCTTTTTGCGTTCAGTGATTTCTCGGGACACCTCCCTTTATGGACCTCGATCCACACTTTACGAGTTTATAATTTCTTGTCATTCGAGTTACTACGACCTATAAACATATGCTTTGATACCAATATGGGACTAAAACGAATATTTATCACTGCACTGCACTGGTCCGCACCGTGCAAAGCTGATCCTCCCGTGGGGGGAAAACCCTTCCCCCCTTTTTTTTGCTTGGGGGGAAACTCCAAAGGGATTTCCCTTTTTTTTTTTTTTTTTCCCCGAAAAAACTCTTTCCTTCTCTGACTTCGAATTTCGACTCCTTTCCCCACTTCTCTTATGCATTTTTATAGTAAAAACATAACAATTTTAGTAAAATAATATGAGATAAATAGATCAAAAGATCAATAGATCACGAAGGGGTGGGGAGGGTAGGTAGTGATTTCTTGCTTTAGGGTATGTAAAAACGCAATTTTTTACGTGTAAACATGAAAAGCATAAAAATTTTAGTAAAAATTATATTTTTTTAACAAAATATATTAAAATAAATTAAAAAATAATAAAAATTTGAAAATAAATTAAAAAAAAATTAAATGGAAAACAAAAATTAAATGTAAAATAAAACAAAATAAAAATAGCAAAATAGCATCGACTAGCACCGTTGTCGGTAACAACTCTGACTCCTTCTCAGACTCTTTCCTCCATCCTTCCTCCATCCTTCTTCTCCCTTCCTCCATCTTCTTCTGATTTGCACTTCGTGCATTTCTTCTGGGTCCACCCCCTCTGTGGGGGTTCCCTTGACACCCTTTACGAACTTATAACCCTCGTATTCAAGTTGTACCACCTTATAAACATATATTTTGATAAAAATATGGGACTAAACGATTGTTTACTAACTCGGCACCGCACCTGAGCCAGCACCGGTGCCGTTGTCAACTCCTACTCCTCTGACTCAGACTCTTTCTCCTACTCCTTCCTTCCCTGACTCCAAATCCGACTCCTTTCTCCACTTTCTCCTAGACCTTTCCCTACGAATTTACAACCCTTTTATTCGAGTTCTACGACCTTATAAACATATATTTTGATACCAATACACTATTATTATACAAATATTTACTAACTCGGCACCGCCCCGGAGCCAGCACCGGTGCCGTTGTCAACTCCGATTCCTCTGACTCAGACTCTTCTCCACTCTTTCCCTCTCTGACTCTGACTCCGACTCCGACTCCTTTTTCCACTTCTCATGCATTTCTTTCATTTCTACAGGGGGACCCCCCTTCGGGAGTGCCCCCAGACACCCATTACGTACTTATAACTCATTTTCGAGATTACAGGCCAATAACATACATAAATACCACAAAATGGTATTATTTTACAAATATTTACTAGACCCAGCACCGCCGGAGCCAGCACCCTGCTGACTCCGAATTTCGAATCCTGATTCAACCCGAGTCTGGCCGCCGGGTCAAATCCTTTAGTCCGAAATTTTCAGCCTTCTACGATCATTTTCAATTCTTTGGGGGCAGTCCCACTACGGGGGACGCAGGGATATGTATCCACGTCTACGACGAAGGTTAGTCTCCCCTAGCGGCCTACCAAATAACCCGATACGATAAACCTAACCCTGTATAGATATTAAATAATAATAATAATAAAATAATAATAATAATTAATAATAAAAAATAAATAAAATAATAATAATAATATAATAATAATAAAATAATTAATAATGTATACGTAAAATATATTTAATATAGTAAATAGAGGTATTATTAATGAAAAATATAATTATATAGATTAACAAGTAGAACGACGTTATCGCGCCTGTTATCAGTTTATTCAAACGTTTGCCGCTGGATAACAACCGCTCAGAAGACCTCGTGACTTGAGTGGTCTCGAACTAAGGAAGAATATTAACTTTCGTTTGTACAGTATATTCTTAGTTCAGGTTATTTGATAGAGTTGAGCTTATTTATGTTAAAACTTGTTATTGTTAGCAAACATTTGTAGTCAGTATATATTAAAAAAAACTTATGTAGTTACGTTTATCCCAAAAGATACTCGAAAATATGATTGAAATCAATAGATCAATGGAAGGGTAGGAGGGTGGGGATGTGGAGGGGGCTGTGATTTGATTTACTGATTATTGATTTGCTTTAGAATCAATAAACTATTACACTTACTATGATATTTTATTCAAAGACCTTATATTTATGTTATGTTTGGTTAAAACTTGAATTTTTATGTATGTTTGATAAAACATTGTTAGTTGCATTATTCGTTGGAGTATTTATGATAGTTAGGTAAGGTTATAATGATTTTTTGTTAAATATTACTATCTTGATGTAAGTGCTGAAAAAGAGCATCTATTCGCTGGGAACAGTCATATAATTAAACAGAATTTATGATAAATTTTGTAAATATTACTAGTAAGGTAAAAAAACATATATGTTAAGAATATCTTAAAAAGTAGTGATAGTTACGAACTATTTATAGTAACCCTATCACACCTGCCAATCGACACATAATATAACCCTAATATCTCTTAAATAACCATTATAATTACAAAAAAACATAGAGAACTCATATATATTCAAGCCAGAGATGCAAATATTATATTATTTCGGGCGTAAGTGTTAGGTTGCGTTGTAATTATATCTTAATCAGTTATACTATGTTAGCTTTATTAACGTGGAAACCTTGTTACGCTAGCATTTATTCGTTGGTCAGTAATAACAGGTTGTTGATTTTTTGTATTTTTTTAAAAGAAATCAAAAAAATCAAAAAATCAATATTTTTTATTATTTGATTTTTTTATTTTTTTTATTTCAGCACAAAATGCCTTTTAATTAATTATTATTATAACATTAATAAAAATCTAGATATTTACCTAATAATAATAATCAGAGATAATTATTTATTTAGTTTAATTAATATTTAAATTATATATATACTGTATAACATCTGAAATTAATTTTATATTTCTTTATTGAGAATATATTTGAAACTACATTGATGAATTTACTTATTTATATAGATGAAATATACTTACAATTAAGCAGGTGATAACAATAAAAATAAATTGAATAGAAAAACAAAAAATTGCCTAAAAAATTAAAAACAAAAATCAAAATTAAAAAAATTAATGATTTTTCATTTTTGAGTTTTTAATAAGAATTGGAACAAAGTGCCTTAAATTATTTTGATAAAATTAGTAAATTATAATATTACCTAATTAATAATAAGTTTTATCAGTATAATTATTATTAGTATTAATTAAGTTATTTAATATATAATATATATATATATATAAATATATAAATATATATATATATATAATATATAATAATATATATATTTAGTATATATATATATATAATATAAATATATAGTCTCCTCTGTT
>JABUQX010047990.1:0-30684 GCA_015478945.1 Trachelipus rathkii
CAGCCGCGCGCTTTTTATACATATCGAAAATCGATAATAATAATAATAATAATAATATAAATATTTAAAAATGTTTTTTATTAAATAATTTAATTATTCACCTATCGATGAATAAATACAAAATCGATATATGACGTCAGTCGCGAATATGGAAAAAAATTATAAAAAACCGATAATAAAATATCATCAGTATCATCATTTGGTCACAATGAGGCTCGAGTGAGAACGATTTTAAAAATATTACTAAATTTTTTAAATAAAAAAATACTTTTTTGACACGCGTAATTGTTTTATTTAAAGCGATGTTTTGCTATCCTTTCATCACAGAACGGACCTAAAAAATGAATCGAAAGCATAACAAGAGAGAAAATAGTTTTTGTTCATTAGTGGTCGCTGAAATTTCAACAACGATAGCCCCCACGAGCGTGTGTTTCAGAGGTAGTATAATTCCGGGATAATCTTATCTTACGTATATCAAAAATAATGGACAGAATTATCAGCAAACGAGGATACGATTTAATCACCGACGACGCCAACAGACTTAGAGAAGAAGAAGATGATGATGATGATGATGATGATGATGATCACGACGTCGAGACCGTAGACAAACTTGTTTTAGACAACGATCAGATCGATCAATATCTAGGACTTCCGTTATCGACAAACGTTAGAACGATCAAAATGTACTGGCGAAACCGCTCATCTATCATCGATATCGATAGGCTATTATCTTTAATTTTTAAAACAAATGCCGAGAAATTAGAATTGATTATAGATTATTCGGTAGAGAGAGAATTATTCCCGAAGCACGCTTCGTTTCCTAAAAAGAGCATTAAAACGCACGTGCCTTGCAGGAAATGCGTGGACAAAAAATTTTCGAGCTTCATCTTGGCGGTTGATATCGAAGGCGAAAGGTTGATCGAATGGAAGTTTAACGAGGGCTCCGAGAGTAAGAAACGCTTCAAATTTCTGAAAGAGGATTGCTCGATATTGGACAAAAAATTCGACGAACTTCTGGAGCTCTGGGACAAACGATGCGAGATCAAAATTCCGTTGTGTCATTTATGCCTCGGGATTCGCGTGGTATTGACATCGGTCATGAGTGACGCGTTCAGGCGCTCTTATAATTACGGGTGTCGATGCCTTTCTTTTCATAGCCGCATCGGAAAAGAAATACTCGCTTTGTGGGACGTCAAAAAGTTTCACAAAGTTCTGGAAAGTAAGGCCGAAGAAAATGGCGGTTTCATCGAACTGAGGATGACGAATTTCTGCGATTTTAACGCTATTTTCGGGGCTAACGAAAAGGTGAATAAACCTTTTCAGTTCGCGAACATTCGTAAGTTGAAAATGGTTCCCGACAAGGACTACGGGAGGTGGAGAAATTTGAACGAATTACTGATAAATAAAGAACTAGAAATGAATTTTTTAAAGGCTTTTCCGAACCTCGAAAGGTTAGAAATCCGGTGTAACGCGTACTCTAATTTAAATCTGGTATTAAAAAACGCCAAAAGCGCCGTCGACCTAGATACACCCCCTCCCCTACCGTTGAGCAAAAAATTAGAGGAGTTGAGAATCTATTTTTGCGAAGACTTGTATCAAACCCTCGAGATCTTCCCGAGCCTTCGAAAAGTAACCGTCTTTCTCGATCGACACAACGTCCAAAATTTTAACCTTCACCGCATTTTTGGAATCGGAGAAACTTTAGATACCTTCGAATTGAATTTCGACTATTTTTGCGAAAAGGAAGAGAAGGAGGTTTCGTCTACGATTTCTACACCATCGTTGCTCAGTCATTTTTGCAACGTTCTCTGTGAAAGGAAGTTCCCCATCAAGAACGTTGTAATAAGCGCGAATGACTCCCGAGGCTCTCCAATTTTTTGCATTTGCCTAAAATTACTCACTAGCTGCGCTATATACCGCAGTATAAAAAACTTCTTCTCCCGCCTATCCCCCATAGACGCTTTGTTTAAGGACTTGGATTCTTTGAAACAATCTTCTCCAGCGATCCTTAGTATAGACCCTTCGATTTATGACGACATTACGTTTTTTAATAGGCTCGTGTATTTAGCCGAATATAAAATAAAAGAACGCGAGAAATAATGAAGGTAGTTTAAATAAAAATAGGCATAAATATATACTCGAATTTATTTATTTACTCACGATTGTACATTTTGGTAATAAAAATAAATTTTTGCTAAGATAAAAATGTTTGATTCACTCCCAAAAAATTATATTAATAACTTGATAATGATAATAAGGAGAAGGAATTCAAAAAACTAAACCGGGAATAAAAAACGTTCCTTCGCTTCATCAGATGGGGTATTCGTTTAAATTAAAAATTACAGTTTCGATTACGCGGTTTTTCAATTCTCTTTTTATATCGCGAACCATCCCCCAGTAGGCACCCTCGAAAGAAATCACCTTTTCTTCTAACTTGACTCTTCGACCAGCGTGTAAGCTATGATAAACGTACCTAAACAGGTTTTTGTAATGGAATATTCGACTCAAAGCTTTTTCCGGCAAATTGAATCGAGCGGTGGCGATAAACCGAAGGTCTTTCAAATTGAAGTCGCCGATGTTCTCTTCGTTTTTCCATTCGAGCACAAATTTTTCCTTTAGCGCGCAATAAAGTTTCGTTTCCTCGAATTTGCGACACCTTTCGGAAAACCGTTTGAATTTTTCTATCGCCTCTCTAGGGTCTCTAATTTTGTAGAAAAATTCCTTTCGAAAATCGTTGGCTATATCGACGCTCAACTTACGGGAACAGTCCCCCAGCCCGTGACAAAGCGAACGCGTTCCTTCGTCGTCGACTAGTTCCCAAATCACGGAGAAGAAATAATTTTGAATGTTCGCGAAAGGATCTCTCGATCGTAATATAGCGACCTGACGATCGACAAATTCTCTAACCAGCAGTTCGAAAATTCTAAGCGCCACTCGTTTTTCGATTTCGTCGCGATATATATACGCCGTAAATACGGGTTTCCCCAAATTCTGCGAAACGATATCGAAAAAGAAGCCGACGTCGTTGCGCTCAGTTCCCAAGGCCAATTCGGGGGATAAAATTAGCATCCTCTTGTACGCCTCGTGACGGGGGAGATCTAGGTAAGCGAGGGCCGTCGCGCAAACCCATTTCAATTGATTTTGAATGTAATCTAGCTGGTGTTCTTCGAGCATAAGCTGAATTCCTACGCACGTCAGCGAGGCTAAATGGGCGTCTTCATGGACCACGCGCGGGTTCTTGTAAACACAGAAAGTGCAGATCGACGAGAATACATTGGTCCTTAAAAGAGGTTTAAGAAGATCCGCCACCTTCGGAGAGTAAACCGGGACCACCGCGTTGAATCTCGTGGTTTTGTCGAGCGACGCGAACTTTTTTCGTTTCTCGTTGGAGGCGGTATTCAATATCTTTTGGCTCACTATCGGGTATATATTTTTTTTATCGCTTAGCTTCGCTCGAAGCTTCCAGGGGTTTTCTTGAGTGGCGCCGTCTATCACGGCCGATATCGCAAAACCGGTGATGGGGAAGTATCCGAGAACTGTTAATTTCCCCAATTCCAATAACTTGAGCACCGGCGCTCTCGGGTCGAGGAGCTCTTGAACCGTGGAATCGAAAGTCACGACGCACTGATTTTGGGAAATTTCCTCCTCCGGGATTTCGGATATTCTAGTCTTCAACGACTCCGCTATGTTAGCGAAAATGCGCTTGTCGAATTCGCTAAAATCCAACTCCGTTCTGTTTGCGAAGAGACTTAAGACCTCGTTGGAAGGTAATATCAGATCCTCGAATAAATTATATTCCGATGATGAAACTAGCGGCCCCGGCGGCAACCCGAACAAACCGGGAATAGAAGAAATTAACCCAGTGCATTCGGAATACAATCTGATCAAATCCAATTCGTGACTTTCGCCTCCGCCGGTCTTCGAAGAGCTTTTTTTCAATTTCTTCATTCGAATCGCGAAACCACGATTGACCATTCGCATCATGATGTAAACGCTGTCGTGCATTTTGCGCTTCTCGAAAAGCATTACTTTTTCGTAGGTTCGAAACTGAATAATTCGTTCGACGATGCGTGAACGCCAACGACGAAATGTTTTATTCAAAAGTTTCTCTAGATCAAAATTGCTCCCTTTTTGAACTATTTCGAGACGCAAAGCGTGGCGTTTATTCGATTTGAGCAGATCCATTTTTAGCGAAGATGCGAGAGATTCCGGAACCATCCGAAAATACACGAACTCTTCGAGCGTGTAAACCTTAGAAATTTTCTCGTAAACGGAGTATCCGTGGGTGTCGTAGTCCTCGAGAAGCGGTCTCAAATATCCTGGCGGCGAAAATTCCACGAAATCGTAGCCGTCTTCGCTCATCGTGACGTTATTAGAGGTGTCATTTTTTATCGACCATATGTCTGTAATAGATATCGGCGACGCGAATTCCAGAATAGCATCGCGAGGTTTACCGTTATGGCCGAGGACTTCGTAGATGTTGATTTTCACCGACGCCATGGAAAAATGCCTTAAACGCCACTCCATCCTTTGAGCGCGAGCGTATTTGGCAAACTTGGACGAAAAAGAAGGTCGTTTTACTTATTATAGTTTCAATCCTACGATATTTCGAATAGAATCGAACGGCTCACTCGGCAACAACAGCATTATTTTATTTCCACCCTGCGCGCGAGAGTGTGTGATATACGAATGTATTGATACGTGTGATTCGCCGTATGACTTCGCACTTGATTATAACCTACGTTTAATTTTAAAAAAATATTATTTAATGTAAAAAATTATTACATAAAAATAAAATAATAATATTAAAAAAGTTTATAGAAAAAATAAAAAAGCGTTAAGACACTAACGGCTTTCCATAACCATTCCCCCTATTTTCTCCCCACCCCCTCTCCTCCGCCTTAGACGGATTAAAAAAAAAAAGGAAAATGGCCTTATGGAAGACCGCTTGCTTCTTTCGGGATTACTTTAGGTTTCGATTCCACCCGTTTGCGAGCATCTTTGTAGGATAAAAATATATTTTTTTTCATCTTCCGGTTTCGCGCTTCGAGAAATCTCGCGATTCGTAAAAATGCGATAAAAGCAGACGACCTCGTAAATAAGCATATTTATCGACGCCGAGAAGGAAAAATAAATACACCGACCGGTTTTGATATTATCAATATATTTTTATTTTTTATTTATCGTTGCTCATCTCAATTCACTTACGTAGTTAGAATTTAAAGTCTTTTACCATATTTTTATGCAAAATTGTTTTTTCGCATAAGACAACGGCTTTATCTTTTAATAATTCTTTCGCCTTCTCGGCCAAAACCAATCCCGAATTCTCGTTTACGAATATATTTTCGTTTTTACTACTACTACCGCTAATATTTATTCTTTCGTTGTGGTTCGCGATATTGGCTTTGAAGAGATTCTTCTTCTCGATAGAAACGACTATGGGAGTTAAAGTAAAGTCGTCGACGGAAAAAAAAATATTAGAATACATCATGTCCCAGAATTTTCCGTCTTGACCCATCCTACTGATAGAGAAATCGGAAGGAGAAAATACAAGGCTGCTGCCCGCTGCCCCGTTTTTGATGCTGCCTTTCATCGGATGCTCGATGGGTTTCACGTACCAAATGACGCCTTTTAACATTTCCTTAATTTGCTGGCCCGGTTCGTCGGCGTTTGCGGCGTGGGAAATATCATTATTGTTTTTAGTCACCTTCAAAGCCTTCTCATTCAGAGTTTCTTCTCGTCGCCTCTCGTTCGAGGGCATGAAAATGTGCTCCCTCGTCGAAAAAATACCCTTTTTCTCGGAAAGGAGTCTCTGAACCGTAGCGTGATCGTTGAAATATCGAAAACTGACATCCATCTGCCCGTGGGTTAGATGAATACTTCCGAAGAGTTTAAAGTATTTCGTGAAAGCGCTTTTCGATTTCCTATCGCTTCCGATTTCGGAAACCGTTTTAAGGAGTGAGTCGGCGAGCATGCTGAAAGCCGACACCCTGAAAATGTGAGCCAGCTCGTGCGAGTTGGTTATCAAATGTAGCTTGGCAATTTCTATACGGTCTTTTAAAGGTTTTTTTAAAAAAATGGAGTTATCGAAATCTTCGTTCGTATTGTCATCGCGACCTTCGGTAGCGGGCGGTCCCGAAAATCTAGGGATTCCGAAATTCACGAAATCGCAGAGAATCATATTTTTAATTAATTTTTCCTGACCTCGAGACGAATTCGGAAAAATGTTATCCCCAAAATCAAAATTGCAGTATCCGACCAGCATATACAGAGCGTAAAACGCCAAGTCCCCGATATTCAAAATGCGATACTGAACATAGACCTTCCCAGACGACTCATCACTACGACGACCACCGTCGCCGCTGATCGACGATTCCTTAAACGTTATAAACAATTCGTTAAAAGGCGAATGCAACCACAAATTTTCTACATCCGAGGGAACGGGGGCTCCCATATTTATATTCCCGCTTTCTTCGTAATAAAAGGGATATCTCGACCGATCGTCTTTGAAAGAGTACCGGGTCCCCGTGCGACGTTTTTTGAACATCTCCGATTCGTCATTATTTACCCGATCGGGAAAAAACAGCCGCTCGAATCTTAGTCGTGGTGGTACTTGCGGTTGTGGTTCGTAAGGTTTATTACTATTATTATTTTTCACCATCGACATAGTCGTAATAGCTCGCGATTTGAAGAAATTTATCGCGTCGAATCCGTAGTGGTTTTCCACTCGCTTCGGAATATCGTTTTCGTACACGTTCATCATCAAATTATGAGGTGGTGGGGGAGGCAAACCAACGTCGAACCCCATAACGATATGCAATTTTTGGTTATACTCCCTCACGCTCTCCATTATCCGCGATTTCGCTTTCTCGTCGTCGACGATCATACGAGAAATAAGTTTTTGTGACATCACCGACCCGATGTTATACTTATTGTCCGAAGATACGTAGCGCGTAAGCTTATTTAATTGAACGATGTTAAAACCAAGAAGGCTTAAAACGTGGGTCGGTAGCCCCAAAACGTGGGGAAAACGTTGCTTCAGGTGGGACGAGCCTTGTTTTCCGGTCTTATCGTCGAGTGCAACGGTATCGGACAAGGCTTTGCTATCGATATAGAAAGGCAGGCCGAAGAGCAAATCTATCGCCGATTTAACAGTAATGCGATTCACGTCGGACCATCGACAAAAATATACCATTCCGAAATACAAATACAGAGATGGCGAGTGAAAACGTAAGTTTCTTATTTCTTTTAATATTTTCGTCGTCAGGGGAAGTGCGGCAGCCGTTTATATAAAACCATTTGCTCATTTTGACACTTAAAGCTGTGAAGTGGAGAGATTATCATTATATGGTCCAACTTGTATATAAAGATATATGATAAGACAATAGATAATTCTAATGAGAAATTTCTAAAAGATGACTATAACGAAGTATTCTGTATTGGTGAACAAGAGTGTGGATATATTATTGATGAATTGTATATATATAGGGGATATTCACACGTGGATATAATACTCGAGAGTGAGATCACGAAATGCAAATACACTTCTTTGAGGGATTCTTTGTTGTCATTGAGGGTACTGTAATTGCAAGTACACGGCTGTTTTGTATATAATTTTTTTTGTGAGAGTAGTATTTCTAGATTTAGACAATCATACACTTTAGCCCATTCTTAGGAATAGAATTTGTCGAGTGTGTCAGAAAGTACGAATTATAATAACTTTATGTGTGTGGTTAAGATTTGTCGGTCTAGATATTATTAAAACGTGAGTTCGAGAGGAACTATATAGTGGTCTTTTGATACGAGAATTCTGTAGCAGAGCACTACTAATGTATCCACTATTTTACTAGGTGCAACATCACTGAATTCTGATTTGAGTCAGATATGAGAATGTAAGAGGATGCATAATTAATAAACTTGTTTTCTTTACATTGCTTTAAGCACGGCATCGTTATTAGGTAGAGAGTTACCACCTAAATACACAATGTACGATCGAGTTGAGAGTTAAAGTTATCTGCACTACTCATGTGAAGACTCTGACGATGTTTCTAAGATGAAGCACATAGAGCAGTTTGACTCGAACGTCTACAGTTCTATTTATACTTGATAATTATTGTGTTTGCTTCCCAAGCTATTCCCTGTATACCACTGCTTAGCATTGGAATATATATATACTCTCACACGCTTAACTCTCTGGTGGAGACAACCATTTGTTACTTCTTACAACTTTTACTTATACGTGTCTGCTCGTGTGTCGAGAGGAATGTTCTACTCTTTTTCACAGGAGTGTTTTATACTCACCATAACCTACATCCGCGCGAGACTGAGAGATACTATCAATGTAGACTCACCTATCGCTCAGCTAACGTTTTGAGGTATTATTACGATTATTAACTATTACGTATACTCGCCTGATTTTTCGTTTTTACTTTCTCAACTAGCCCACTATATTATTTATCTCACTCCTAATCTAGCTATGCACGCGTGTCTCTTTCCTTCCCATTTTTTGAGTATAGTTTCTTTTCGCTAACATATCGGAAGTAGCGTGCAATACTATACATGATCCACTATTTAGACCCGAACATACTTATTATTCGTCGTACTCTATTATAATGATATGATTCATGAGGTATCTTAACTCAGCTACGTATTTCATTAGTGACGTTCTTCCTCGACTAGTAAATAGTACGTAGGCGCGCCCCTTATATTACCTCAGGCGGCTGACGACTAGACTACGGTATATACGGTGATTAAATACGTATTTTTATCTATCGGTTGAGTAAGGTTCGATGATTATTACTCACCGTACCTATCATTTCTCATTATTATTCGTTTCTAAGGCGCGCTCTATATCGTATCCATATCACTCACTCTCCATGGTATAAATGTTTTTCTGCTGTGTGTCTATGAAGTTCGCCATCAGAGAAGAAGCAGCTACTGACTTTAGTCATATACTCTCTTCTACGGACCGATAAAGTGGTCTAAGGAGAAATCTAAGTTGGATGACGACCCAAGAACATATGTTATCTCGGCGTAAGAATCTCTACTTTTACATTATACTGATATGGTGTTTTGTCTTGGCGTCTAGAGGAGTAGACCAGCTTTTGATCGTGCTGTTCGCTCGACTCAAAGAAATAAGAGAATTATGACTCTTTTCTTTTTTTAAACAAAATTGAACCGAAAATAATGTTTTTTCTGTGTGTGTTCTGTACGCGAGCGCCACTCCCACCGCGTTTTTCCCGGTACTTATCCTCCCCTTCGCGTGTTCGCACTTGTGTTGTTAATCATGAACATTTTAGTGCTACTTTCGTGTTTCAAACCTATGTTCACTCTGCTTATAATTACTCACTATCTTTTACGTTTGGTATATATTTCTCTCGCGCGGTCACAATTTGTGGGGTAGCATAGGTATATCTCTGAGTCTCTTGTTCTAGCACGCCACTCACAGACACTCTGAATATGATTATATTGTGCTAAATCTAAGGTCAGTCTTAGTCCAATGGTAAGACACAAAAATAGACAGCTAGGTGGCTCACGTCGATGTGACTGCGACAAATGCCGGAGCGATAGGCGCAGGCGAGTGTGTGGAGTGAAACAGGTGGGCGGTGAGATCATTGACACAATACATTTTGTGTTGCCGCCTCCCATTTCTTAAACTGCACTCTCCGAGAATATATTCCTGGGCATCTTATCACCAAGTATTTTATTCAAGACAATTTGCGGAGTGAGTATATATGGACAACACGTCTTCGAGGCGTCGACATTTTGAGAATACGAGAGTCATATATAGAATAATGTATTTTATTTTTCATATTATCTTTCTTCGGCATTATACCCCTAGTACCTTCGGTGAGTATCATGTGATTCCGAGTTATTTTACGTATTTAGTGAGTTACGGTTTAGTATATCACTAGTGAATAGTAGGACGTAACTAAGTGAGGTGCGCGCTAATCTCATTACGCCTCTCGTTCTTATTTATGCTATCCCCTTATTCACTACTACACTCTAGTGCTTTATTTTATCTCAGTTTACTTTAATCTATATACTTTTTTGACGCCTTCGTTTGGGTTTCTTCCTACTTTAGTCTTACCTATTCTACTTATTCTATTACCGTGATTATACTGTAGTATTTCTCTTATTGGACTCATTTTTGAGAATATCATACTATATATCTTATCTATTCATTTCCTCTATTATAGTTCAACTTTTTTCGCTAGTAGTTAAGTATATGGGGAGAGAGAATACTGATAGATATAATTACGCATATACACATCAATCATCATATCTCTCTCTTATTATATATATATATCTAATTGATAATAATTATATCGCTTCGATTTACATATCGACCACTCAGCATTTATTTTTATCACCACTATACGATATTTTTATATATTATATCATATTATATACGCTTCTAATTATTCCCGTGAGTATTTATAAAAGTGAGATATAATATATAGCGTTACTATCCACTTCTTTTCTTTATATATAGGGTTCTCCATCTCATCTTTTGGATAGTGTAGTCATTCACTCCATAAGATTCACATCAGAGAGTCTGACAGATATTTCTTAATAAGCCTACTTAACCCTCAACGAGCAAGTATACACTATTATAATTAAGTAGGTGAGTGATTATGAAGTTTGTCGCTTAACAACTATAAATAATAGGATTATTCATGAATTAGCGATAAAGTACATCAAATGATTATTGAATATCTAGAAATGAGAAGACGCGGTTAAATAAAAAAGAAGATGGAAAGAGTGTATAAATAAGATTTATATAGATCGAAAAAATAATTTCCTTTAAACGATAAATAAACAGAAGGTAAAGACAGCACTGCTAGCAAAAGACAGATAGAGAGAGGAGTCTTTTCGAATACACAGTGAGCAAGGAAAGCATACGAAAATTCAAAATACCATAGACAGGTGTGAGATATTATAAGAAATTGCTTTAATGAACACAACACGGCTAAGTGCAGTTGATAGAATATATCACCCTAACATATATTATTCGACTACATACTTGATCAACATCGATATTCGAGTTAATGACCTAAAACACCCAAATCATAACTTAAACACACATTCTTCAAACAACTTCCCAACCTTCCTCACTCCGAGAGAACAATCTCAACACGATGTATTAATACCATCCTTTGAGGACCATGTCCGAAAAACAGTCATATTTAACACTGGAAAACCTCTCACCAGAGTTACCCCATCAAACACACCATCAGCCTCATTGGCAGAATTGCGATGGTCTATATATAACTCCCAGAATATCAGCACAAAACCCCAAAATAGCATACACTTCAATACGCAAACATAATCACAACCACGTCGTCCGTTCTCAAGTGACTTGAGCATGAAAAGCCAATCACACACACTCTCTCAATAACAGGAGAAAGTACTGCAGATAGACCCGCCCCTTCGAGTAATATCAACCACTGACTAAAAAGCAGCAATAAAGAAACCTCCACACCATGATCACAGAGAGGAGAGAGAGCCGCACAATTATCATAATTATGCAGCATTCGACTTATCGAGGCTTCACTCATACGTACCAACCTGCAACGAACCAGAGTCATTATTCTAATTCACCACTCCGAGATCACACACCTCAGTATCAAGTGGAGTACTGGCAAGAGACAATTTCTTTCGCCAATAACTCACCAAAGAGCACTCTTTATTGTGCTACACCTGACGCCATTTCCCGTCACATCGTACACATACCTACAGTATGCACGCCGCACACGAGTCGCAATCACAACTTCCTTCATTCCCAGTCTCTATATTACGAGAAACAGAAATTGCCCTGCACAACACTTTTCATTATTCATACCACACATTTCATACATTACAACCAAACAAATCCACACGACACTATCAAGAAGAGAGTGAGCGTTCGCCTACGATGGCAAGACCAGCCAGAGAGCGAGCAAATTAGTTATAGCAGACAAGACGCCGCCGCCCTTGGAACGCCACGACTGTCGCCGGCATAACCACTCCTAGACAGCAAATCACCGTCAGACATGTGCAATTCAAACTACCCCGAAAATTAAACGCAGTCATATCGATACAGCCCATTCCTGATAAAGAATAGACCGACTGAGGGCCAAACTAGCCGACTGGTGGTGGTAAAGCCGTCCCGAGCGACTTACTAGATCCGTGTACATAAACATACAGATTCAACCTCATACCAACGAGCGACATGTCATTAAAAGACATGATTGTCCAAAAGAGCTTTGTGATAACCGAACGACGAAGAGAACGAGAAGATATAACCATGCGAGAAAGAAATAGGCAGTGAGAGCTAATACACGATATGATTATATTTCTCTCTTCTTTAATTATTGCTCTGGGTTCCCCCACCCCCCCCGCCCCTAAAAAGAACGTTCGCAATCCTCTTTTGGATACATATAAGTGCCAAAGTTTGACGATACAGAAGAATCCGTAAATAACAATCTTGCGCTCACCCACAAAAATATAATATAATCGCCCCATGGGGGTTATCTTATTTCCCCCTACAAGAAACATACTACCGTGTTAGGATTGAGTCTGGTACAAAGGAGAAAGCCGGATGGTGCGTATGCGCGCTGTGTGAAAGGGGTAAACCCGCCGTGAGATTGGTGGTATGGCCAATTTAGCATTGTCAAAAATATAGTTTGGGTTTCCCAAAGATTAGGTGTTTACAGGGGATAATGATAAAGAACGATATAGGGTGGATGAGTGAGTTATGGAACAATAATGAGGTACCGTATTTTAAAAGTGATTATAGAGAGCGTGAAGCTGACGATGACTCGATTACCCTCAGCTTAAATTATCGACGTATTGATATATATAGACAGTACTTGTGAGAATTCTAATAATTGGATTAGAATTAACTTATATATAATTTACTTATATATATAGTGGATTACGTGAGTGTTTACTAGTACAAGATAAAAGAATAGTACTAGATAATATATATTTACTATGAAATGTTTTTATTCGTTAATTATATATTTAAAATTCTCGGTCAAGTATTTTTATTCACTTGAATCATAACTTACGCTATACTAGAACAATTATTATCAGAGTGTGTTTGTTGTAGACCAGGAATACAGAACACATATTGTGTCAGAAAAAATATAACACATTTGCAACAACACGATATATCTGATAGTTATACGTAAATCCCCGATATTCACGAAATGATGCTAAGGATCTAGATGAAAATTGAATAGTCTTATACTTAAAATTAGGCGTTACTGTGAGTGAGCGGCTGCGATTAGTGAGTGAGTGACGACGAATTAGCGTGAGTAAGTAAGGATGATGACTACTAATAATATAACCGAGAAATTCAAGAAAAACGTATATAGTATATATAATATACTAGTATAATATCTATAGTGATACCTATATATATATATATGGCCGTAAGTGTGACTATATATTTAGTATTTGATAGCATACTTGGTTAAATTCGGACTGTAGTACAGATCTTCGAGCGCACACAATTTTGTATTAGACAAAAAATTTTATCTAAGTTCAAAGAGAAGACTCTGTCTATGATGTTGCCAGCTACAAGAGGTGTAATGTAATAGACCAGTTACTATGGTTATTTATTAAGAATAAGAGGTGTGACATTTCCTAATCGTAGCACCCTGTACTGGTCATATCAAATATCTGAACAGAGCATTTGCCATCGCTCATTAAGACACTAGGTTTCGTTAAATATAACACCACTGTACTTTTATAGACTTTAACTTTATGATAGTGTGATATATTCACCCGTGAGGTGTTCGAATTCACCGAATATTTTTTCAGTCTCTCTCAAATATGTCGGCGTCGACTGTCCAATACAGTGAGTTCACCCTATCTACTATGACTCATATATTAGGTATACGCGGTTAGTAAGGGTTTTAGCCTATCTATATACTACTCAGGTCTAGGCATACTATACTCATAGTGAGCATACGTAAATATGCCTACAATATTACACACCTGTGTAACATGGGATTCACAATATTCTTTATTTAGGCCTAGACAGTATGAGCGTAATAAGGTAGTAATTAGGGTCGCGGGTAGTGATACTACTTTCATATCCAACAATCAGGCACATAGCGTAATATGACGGAGTTGACAATGGTATGTATTTCATGACGGTTAGTGAGGCCTAAAACTACACTACAAAGGGACGCGCATTCGTGTTTAACTTACTTTAGCTAGTATGAGAGCTCTAGACTATTGTAATGAATTTTAAAACATAACATGGGGTGTGACCAACACACAAATCGAAGGAACAAACATCACAAATAGGATATGCTAATCTAGTGTCTGGTGCTCTCACGAGCGTCTACAGCTGTGAGCCGACGGTGGTGTGCGGGATCATCAGGTTTCCATCTACCTTCTCGGACATACACTCGGGACGTGTCTCCACTAGCACTGGCGACTACATACCGCATTTCGTGCATATGCTTATAAAGGTTTAAGTGTCAGCCTCGATATTGTGTGATCACGCGTGGAGGACGACGAGTTACGCAGAGCCGACATCCCCTTCCTGTGACACGCAACTCTCTAGAGGACCCGTGAGAGTTATCACCCATGCACAAACTTGAGATGATACCATGGTGACGTGGTACTATGACAGGTGTTTGTTAAGTCTTTAGATCAATCACAAGACGAGATATTAGTATTTATACATATAGATATATTATACGCGTGAGTTGGGTTTAGTGACACTGAATGTAATATACACGCCGCAGCATTCCGAGAGGGTATTCTCCTTACGTTATATTCACATTTTAATGAGCCTCACGAACTGTTCATATTTTCACAAGATAATATTAAATGTCCAGAGATGACTCCGAGACCGAAATTGAGTTCGAGCGGTCAGACAACCGTGAAGAAGAAATTATAGTGGCAATTTAGCTGTATTGACCGTAGACAGGTGTCATGCGGCGCGTGAGAAAGAATAAAACGAAGAGGAAAGTAAGAAAAGTCAGGTGGAAACGGACGACAATAAAAGGTAATGAGCATTCGGTGGGAGAAAGAAGAAAGAAGAAAAGAGGTGAATGGTAGTCACATAAGCGATTAATGAAAGGAAGAATTGTAAAGAGTAATTCGCAAAAATAAAGTTGAATCTGGATGGTGAGTCAAGCATAGTGGTAAAAAAAGAAAGAAGAAACAGAAGAAGAAGCTTCGGAGTTCCGAGGGAATCTATTATTTTGAATCGAAATTTAGAAATGTTTTGATCGATTTGATGTGATTGTTGCGTTCCAATATTATGCTTATTATTATTATTATTATTATTATTATTATTATTATTATTATTATTATTATTATTATTATTATTATTATTATTATTATTATTATTATTATTATTATTATTATTATTATTTTATTAATTATATTGTTACTGTTGTTGTATGTCGTAATATTAACATCGGTTTTTAATAGACACAGATTTTTTGAGAAAATGAAGATATAGTACAACTCGAATCGCGGCATATAAGAATTTTTTTTATTTTAAATTCATCCTCGCGATCGCTTATAATCCTTAACTTAATCGAATTTATATTCGCCCGCCAGCCAGACCTAGTAGCGCGATAAATTTTTTTTTTTACTATATTCTCTTCGAGATATTTTTTTTGTTGTCGGAATATCTTTTCTCCATCTTTTCTGTAAACGGGCGTATAAATTCCGAATTAAACTGGGATACGCTTTGGTTGATTTTGATTTTTTCCATAACTCCCTTCGACTCGTTATCATCCTCGATTTCAAAATCGAAGAGACGAGTCGCGTTGTAGAACGCGGTGTTATTAACGTCGATTTTATGGAGGGTCATCAGCAGCAATAAAAGAAAAGCGAAGAATACGCTCAACGTCAAAAACAGGATGGTCAAAAGTGGGTAATAATAAACTTCGTCTCTTTTCGATAATTTCGCTAACAAGAGCGCGATGACGAAACTAGCGCCCGTAAGAGCGCTAGCTAAGCTCGTAGACACTTTGGATAGAGCCCGGTTTCTAGTTTCGATTTGGCTTTTCAAATGCTTTTCTTCGTAACGATCTAGGGTTAGGAATGGAATGCGCGAAGCGTTATATTTAATGACGTCGCAATAAAATAATCCCGCGCTAAATATGTCGTTAATATCTTTTTTAATTTTTATAGACACCATTTCGTCATCAAAATCGGACGCGGTTTCCGTCGGAAATATAGGCTGACCCAAACTATTGACCGTTCTAGTCCTTAAATAGTCGTAATAGTGTTTTACGTACATTTCGTCGTCGGTTTCGTTGAACATGGGTTTGTAGAGGTCGTCGTCGTCGTCGTCGTCGTCGTCATCGTCGTCGTCGTCGTCATCGTCGTAAGTTCTCTTTTTTTTAACCGAATTGATCGCTACCATAGTCGCGCTTCTTCTCATTTGAGCGTCTATGATGTAATCGATTATGTCTTTCGGGGAAAAGGGAGCGGTTTCGGAATCGACGAGTTTCATATTCTCCTTGAAAAAGGTTCGGTAAGAGACGATGTAGTTTTCTAAATCTTCCTTAGATCGCTTTTCGTTCAACCACTCCTGTCTAAACACGAGATCCAAAACGAGGCCGATTATGGAAACGATCATTAAAACGGCCGCGGCTACGTTGAAGGCAACCGTCGCTAAACTCGCGAGCAGCTTCAGCATCATCAAAGACGTGCGAACTGCCGTAGATATAATCATCGCTGTCAGTTTTCGACCGGCGAAACTCACCAAGCTCTTGGAAATTATCCTTCCCGCCACTCGAGACCCGTAGCGTCCCGCTTTGACGCTTAGATTGTGAATCGTCTCCAAGGATAGTTTTTCTACTAGTTTTCTGCTCAAAGTCGCCGAACGTTTGAGCAGTACGCTCACCGCGGCGTCTGCGGCCACCCCGACGACCATATTTTGATACCAAGTGAAATCTTTCTGCGTGAAAAGGGAAACCGTGTCTTTCCACATAGCTATCGCGATATTTCCGACGGGTTCTTTCCAAAACTCTTTCCACGGATCCTTCTTAGTCGGTACGTGCGCGATGGGTTTTAAATCCGTCGTGGCTTTCCCAGAGTTTGGTAATTTTATCATTTTTAAACTGTATTCGGGATAAAAATTTTCAAAATTTCTATCCGGTTCGTGAACGTTATTCAAGATAACGGCCGGCGTAGCTGGTGCTGCTGCTGCAAATGCGGATTTAGCGAAAAACGACGGCGACGGCGACGGCGACGGCGATGATTCGAAGAAAGTGAGTTCGTGGGTCGACCGGAAGGAGGCCTCGGTCTCTACGACGGCGGCGTTTGCCCTTTTACGGGTAGTGGTGTGATTTCGGTTTTTACGAAAGTAATTCACCACGAATCGTCTAAAGCGGAAAAATATATCGAGCCACACTTTAAGTTCTTCTCGCTCTTTTTCCTTCGCGTTTTTACCACTCGAACTTTTCTCGATTTCCGCTAGAAAGACTTTCTTTAGTTCCGTTTCCGTGTATCCGAAATGTTCGGCTTGCACGATCAAATTCGTTAATACGGTAAAAACCTCTCCGCAAACTCCCTCTAGAGGAAAATTATCGTCGTTCAACGCGCTCTTCGGAACGCCTTCTTTTAATAATTTTGACGCGAAGGGAAAATGGGAAGGAATTTCGTCGACGTCGTTTTCGGCGGCGGCGGCGGCGACGAAAGGATTTTTGTTTTCCAACCAAGAAGGGACATTCACTTTCTCACGAACTTCGGGGATGTTGGATTTACCATCTCCTACATCTCCTCCTAGGCCGCGGCTACTAGCGCTGCCACCCGTAACGGTGAATCGAGGAAGACTTTCCCTCAATGCTTTCGAATCGGACCCGAGGAAAAAATTGGTAATTACTCGACCGACGAAGAGCTCGGAGATCTTAGCACCGAGAGGGACAAAGCAATCCTTTTCCGCGCTGTCGAATTTTTGTTTGAAATAATTGCAGTACTCGTACGTGATTTCGAATCTGCTATAGGTTTCGTCGGTTATATTAAACGGAGGAACATCTCTCGTGTTGTACCCGTCGATCTTTTTCCCGGAGGCGGAGAACCTGCTTTCGGGGATAGTGGCGAATATTAAAAGTTGCTGATTAATGGCGCGGCAAAAGCTTTCTCCCTTTTTTTGAATATACAAGGTTCCTCTCGGAACGGGTTTACCGCTCTCTTTATTAATTTCCATATCTATGTCGAAACACGCCGATTGGCAAGCTTTGAAACTAACGCCGTATTAGTGGCCACGCTCTCTACCTTCTTTCTGAGAGACATCTTTCACTAAAGGCTCGCATGCTACTTGAATACCGACAGGTTGTCTCCCTCGTCGTCGTCCGTCGTCGTCGTACAGCGGGCGTCTTTCATTTTTTATCGCCCGAATAATGGTTGTTATTCTGGATCGTGTGTGTTCGTAAAAAACGAAATAGTGAGAGGTTGTAAACGATGATTCATATCGAGAGCAATGTCATAGAATATCCTCTCCTGTGTGTCGATATTTCACAGAGTTCTAAAGTAAACTGTTCACGAGTGGTTAGACTCTTTTATTTAAACTATAACGGCAAGTTCTGATTTTCACCCTCGCGGCCGGTGTTCTTATATAATCTCAGAGATTTTGTGAAAAAGAGTTAGAATTTGTATATAATTTTCGCCAGCTTTGTATTTTCTCCATGTTCGGTAGCACTTGTCTGATAATTTTTTCACGCGTTAATGAATTACTTCGTTCAGGTGAATTGCGCTCGAGAGATTCATATCAATCTCAATCCGTTACGGCGTTTTAGTTTCTCATTTTTAAAAATTCGCGTTAAATTTATTTTAAATTTGATTTATTTATTTTTATTGTATAATTATTATAACATACTTTCTAACTGAGTTAAATAAATTTTCTCTACATTTTTATATTATCTATAATAATTTATTTTATTGGTATCAAATTAATTACGTTTTTTAAATAATTTAAGTATATATAATAACAATATTAAGTAATCAGGTAATATAATATATTATTGGAAAATCTTCATATTTTGAAAATTTAATTCTTTTCTCACGATATAATTATATTAATTTAATCGAAGCCAATTTTAACTTCTCCCTCACGACTAATATTCTACTATATATATTTATATCTACTAATTATTAATTCTAAGAGACTGACTGATTTTTTTTTCCTCGAGATTTAAAAATTTTCCCTTCACTCGCGCATTGAACGATGAAAGACATCGATCTGCTCATATATGCGGGCAACAGTATCTTTCTAATATATATTGGAATTTCCACGTTAATAATATACTTACTTTATTATTCTCTACGTTATAGAGTTTGTTTTTCTAATGTGTGTGACGTGTGGTTAGGAATCTTATCGCTTCTTCTTTCTTCTTGCTTCTACTGAACAAATGGGTTTAAAGGTTTGGTAAATTTCGTTCTAAAGAGAAAAACGAACGGTTTAAATAAAATGGCTAAAATTAAAATGCGACACGAATTCGCGTAAAGTTGTTGCGTGGCGGAAATACGATAACAAAAAATGTATATAGCGAATCAAGTAGCGGTTATTTTCGAAACTGCAAATTGCAAAAGCGGAAGTGTGGTGCGCAGCGGACGGAATCTTCAAATCGAACTCTCTATAAGAATTTTTTCTCTGTATATATATAAATTAATTTATAACGCGAGTGCTCTCTGAGTTTTTAGAAAACTAAGCAAGAAAGAGCTATAATTTATATTTTACTCATAAGTCAGCCCATTATATGGTATCAATCAGATATTACAAAACGTTTTGAAAAGATATTGCGTTGGTTATAGAGTTACCAAAGAAAAACGTCGGTTTTACGAAGTGTTAACTTCTTGAGAGGCAGTTAAAGAAAGTTCCATCTTATCACTAAAAAGGCTTTTGCTCGAAAGTTGTCTCAACATTCGACGAAATATTGTCTGGTGAAAATTTAAAATCGACATTTCGAATTCGAAAATACTAGTAGCCAACTATACGCTATTATCCTCATGCATACCGATAAAACATATCTTCTCGCCGAATAGAATCTCGAAAGCATATGTTTAAAATAACTCGCTTATCCTTACTACGGTAAGAGAAAATTTCGCCGAAAACGTTGAGTGGTGAAGAGAGGGTGTAAATATTGTTCGGAGAGAGCGTAGACGCTTGTTAAGCTGTGTATGCTCGAAAATTGGATAACAGCGATGTAGCGCATTTATGATTAAGCTATATGAGCTTTTTCGTTATCCAGCGAGCGCACTTGTATAAAGATACATTACCCGCGGGTGAATAAAGACAAAGAAATTATATTTTGCATAAACGTATTATTAGTTTAAATATTGGCGGACACTTGAATGATATACAGTGATTTTCCCTCATACGTGGGAAAATTAAACTCCAAAATAATTAAAACAATGTTACTTATTGACATGAGCAGAATTAATTACGGATGAATAAATATTATTTTGTCCATTTAATTCTTTATATCTTATATAGAGAATGATCTCCTTTCCACCCTTTTAGAAAAAAAATTTAAATTTTTTTATATTTATTTCTCTGCGCCAAAAATAGATACAGAATATTGATGGGTCGGTTTTGAGAGACAAACATTTTTTTTCTCTTTATTAATAATGAAATAAACAGACGGAAAACGACGTCGATTATTTTGTAAAGAAGACACTTGTTCTACGTGAATTGGTTTTCAATAACATTCTTTATTATGCTGTGGTATCATAAAAACTAACTTTAGGGTTGTGTTCGATCAAAGACGAAACACGATCCTGCTGGGCTACCATATAAAGATAAAATATAGCGCGACTCAAAACATCACACATTTGCTAATGTGTTTTCAGTATTTTACGATCGTACAAATTTATTTATCAGTGTTATTTTTTTCTATATATAAACACGCGACTCCGAATAAAAATATCTTTAATTTCGGCTGTTCAAATTTATATAATGATAGTAGTTGAACTACGTGAATTTAGCTTTATTTGCCAACGTTTCAGCTGGGTCACCTTTTGAAGTAGTACAGAAGGCGAAAATGATATTTATAAAATTATATTTAAAAATATGATTTGACCCATTATAATTTCAATATATCATCGTACATGATACGACAATCAATTCGTCCGACGCTTTTTATTAGTTTAAACTAGACTTCTTCTAAGCTATCACGCGGTGCGATAAATATAGACTTTTGTTGTTCAAAACTTCATTCAACAGCCACTCGTTCAGCGTTGGTGACCGCCGGTTAAATAAATCGTCAACCTTTCTATAATATTATAAATAATTATTATTAGTTAATTAATTATAAAGTTTTATATAAAGTAAACGCACTAAGACACAGTTTCATATACCTTTGTCCTGAAGGGAATACAGATTAGTTTGTTGGGTAATATAATTTATTATATTATATATATTATTATATTATATATTATTTATATTATACTATATATATTTATTTTATAATACTAATATTATATATAATACATATTTACATATTATATGATATATATAATTATAAGTTATATATTCTATACTTGTTACTAATTATATCTCACTCATTATTTCATATATATATATTTTTATAAGAGTATATTACTTTATTTTATATAAATGTGTAGTGATGTTTTCTTCTCGGTGTGGTGTGGTGTGTGTTTGGATTTGCGGGACCGCACGCGCCCTCTCTGGACATGTCGCACACTTTTTCACTGTGACGTATAAGATGCGCCTGATTATACAAAGAGTCTCTGTATGCCGTCTCTCGGTGTCAAACCGCAACATCGAAAGCCCCTCCTTATATGTTAAAATTAACCTAAATAATTAGCCAAGTTATATTCTTATATTTTACGGGTGTCGTATTTTTGTACAATTAAGCGTCTAGAAGCGTTGTTTGTAAAAAGCGGAATGTGATCAGTCGTTGTTCCAAAAAGCGCGCTTTAATATTCGAAACTCGATTAATTTACTTCACGCTCCGTAGCATATCGTATTTATATCGCCGTTCAGATATTTTAACGTTAAAATTTTAAAAATGATTTTGCTATACGTTAATTCGAGAGTGCACGCCGACGTACTATTCTTCCGACACGTTGAATGTTGTGTTTTTCTGGTCAGAAATTTTTCTTTGACGAGGATATTTTTTATAAACCACGAACAAGAGCTTTTTTGGACGAGGAAAAATAACCTTTGAAATCTCGGCGGAGAATACATTATCATGTTTAATATTTTCGCCTGACCTGCATTTTTGACGCTCGCGCTACAGGTAGCATCGATTTCGCGAATGATCTTTTTGGAGCTCTGACGCGGCGTACACAGTTAGATTTAAATCGTCAACGAAAGGGCTCGTAGGAAGCGCGTATGGCGACGATATCCTTACCTCCTCTTTATGAGAAAATGGGTAAAATGCAAAGTCATATAAAAATAAGCCCAGGTGGAAAATAAATTCGCGTTCTCTTGGTACAATTCCGAGCACCTGTTGACGACGTATTTCTTAAGACGTTTTCGTTTAAAACCGGAAGGGAAATAAAGCTCGCGGCCGGTTCCGAACGTATTATAATCGTTCCTCGGAATACGAAAGCCGCCCGAAAGGAAAAGGATCGAGCAGAGAATGAGCCTAAAAACTCCCAATTTGTTTACGGTTTCCTCCGAAGACGACGACGAAGACGACGACGACGGCGAAAACGCTTTCCTCCCTCCTCGGTGATCGCTATCATAGTCGTCGGTCTCGAAAATGTCGGTGACGACGTCGCAATAGCGATTGGAAAAGACGCCCGCTCTTTGATCACCCAGTCGTTTTTTCAAAATCGTCGAAAATCTTTCTTCGGTCGCGAACGAGTCGAGGGTGAAAATCGTGTACGTGGGCTTGGTGGACTGGTTCGTCCGATGGCTCCTACCCATGTGCTGAAACACCTTAGAGGAGCTGTAAGGAAAATCGCAAAACAAATGGAGTCTTTGGGCTTTGGATTTATTTCGGTTGCTATCGTGCAGATTTATTCCGGTACTGCCCCTATTACTCACGACGATCGATTTTATTCGAGGATCGTTATTAAAGGCGTCGATGGATTTATTGAATTTTTTATTTTCCGTGTTGGGGGCTATAAAATAACAGCCCGAATTTTTCGAATCGCGAATCTGCATGAGCGACCTGTTCGTAACTTCTTTACAAGACTTTCTTCCGAGTCCGTTGATCACGTAATCTATGAACGAGGCTGGCATACACCTCAGTAACGATTCGGGTGGGGTGAACGGAGCGAATACCCTAAGTGTTAGGTTTTTTCTATGATAAGGCGGTTCCTCGATTTTTTTATTCGACGAAGAAAGGAGCGGCGGTGCGGGAAGATTTATCGGGAGCGCGTAGGTAGATAGTTCTTCCGTGACGGACATTATCAACGAAATCGTAAGCATCGTCCTATACATATCTACGAGTTGATAGGAGGTGGCGTTAGGAAAGAACGCCGAATGGCTTCCCACGCACTCGACGCTGCTACCAGAGGTAGCGTTTCCTTCGCTGTCGCTATCTTCTGTGGAGTAATAATTTTGACAAGCCGTGCAAAACGCGAATCGCTTTATCTCTTCCAGCTCACGCTCCTCATCGGTCCAGCCCCGATCGGATAATTCCACTCCCTCCTCTTCCTCTTCTTCTTCTTCTTCTTCTTCTTCTTGATCCTCTTCTCCACATTCGTCTTCGACCCTCGATTCTTCTTCAAGATCGCCGATGGTGACGCGCAGTCGCCTCTTTTTTCTTCTCCTTCTTTCGAACAAATTAGTTATTTTTTTGCTACTATTAACTAAAGCGTTATCTCCGGTGATAGAGGTTGCGAAAATGACCTTGATATTCTTGTTCTTTTCCGCGAACGCCCGAAACAATTTGAGCATGTAAGAAACGCACCCTTTGGATTTCGAATTCAAAATTAAATTTTTATAAAACAACACTATCGCGGCTTTGAATTTCCTCCAAAGTAGATTTTTTTTAGATATTAGAAACGAACGCGCCTTTTCGAGCTCTTCACGATTTCGTCTGACCGCTCGTTCGTCTATCCCGAAAGCGCTTAGAGCGTTTCTAACCTCGACATCGACGTAATAAACGGTATCGCCATCGGAGTCTACGAACATTTTTTTTTCGAGCTCCTCGCTATCACTTACGGCGTCGAATAAGGGTGATAGAGTCATCGACGGTGAAGGGACGGCCGCGTCCAGCTCCTTTCCCCGGGAATCAATTTTCCACTCGTCTCGGTAGTTAGATTGCCGAATCTTGGTCAGATAATTGATGTATCGATTACTCTCCGAAAAACACATTCGTATTCCCGGGTCCAACTTTAATTTTCTCATAAAACAACCGACCCCGCGCATGCTTATCACCCTGCTAATGTACGAGCCGTGGTGATACAGCATTTTCAAAATCGGTTCCAAAATGGTGATCGATCCCTTTGCCGAGGAACCGTTTACGTATCGGCTTAATTTTTGAAACCTACTTTTTATCCCTTCTCGATCCCCCCCCGCCGAGGCGAAGAGGAGCGCGTTCCCCACCAAGAATTCCACGCTCGATAAATTCGCATCCTCCGTGAAGGGCGTGGCGCTCGTGAGTACGCAAAACGAGTATTTTTTGTACAATTTGATGAGAAAGTCGCCGGCGTCGGCTATATTAAACCGTTTCCAGAAACACCCTGTGTGTTCATCGCTATCGAGAAATAATTTTCTCGCGAACTGAACGTAATCCATTGGGGCGGGCTTGCCAGCGATTATAGTCTTACCGTAGTACGGAGATGTGTTTCTTATAGCGTGAAATTCGTCGAAAAAAACGGCGTCGAATTTTTTAAAAGACCGGCCTTTCTCCTCCGCCTCCTTTTCTTCCTCATTTAAAAAAGGTTTGAGGAAATGGGGTAAATTAATTTGCAATAATTTATACGTTGTCAAGACTATGGCGGTCGCTACGGCACCTGTGTCGTCGTCGTCGTCGTCGTCGTCGTCGTCTTCTTCGACGTCGTATTGCCGCGATTTTAAATCGATATATTCGTTTATTTTATAGATATTCACTCTTTTATAAATTTCCTCATTAGTAGAGCGTAATTCGTTAAAAATGTCATCGAACAACTCCGTTTTCGAGGTTACCCACAAAAAGGAGTAATCGCTTTTAGTTTCGGGCCCGCGGGCGCTACTATCGTGTCCGGCACTGCCGCTGGAAGTTACATTATAAACGAAGGAAGAAAGTATTCGGGTTTTACCGAGCCCGGTTCCGTCCGCTAAGACGAACCCCCCTCGATTGTCTAGCGGCGTCTGCGACGGCGCTTCGACATTATATTTCTATATCGAGATACAAACTAGTGTGTCAGTGCAAATAAACGCACAACACACCGATCCGTCGCCGTGGGAGACTGGAGATTGTTAAGCGCTAACGAAACGAACAAGCTGTCGGCGACTAATTTATTTTTATTAGTTTCGCGAGATGAGACTGCCCAGACTTTTACGATAATAATCTCGCAAATCGATCCGTAATAGCTTTGTCAACGAGATAGTTCTGGGATCCATAAAAAATTGGAATCGTGAGAGTGTTGGAGGGCTTGGTGCTCTGGGAGGTAGTGCGGAACGGAAAATAGAGAACGATAATTTCGTCTTCGTTTCTGCTGTACGTCACTCGTCGTGCGCCGTTGTCGAATGAAAATGGCTTCATTTTACAAGTTTGTTTTAATACGGTCAAAAATCTATTGTCGTCCTATTTTTGAACACGAGGAGGGTCACAATTTCTCTCTTTCCGTCGATATTTTATGCTATCGTGCTTAATGCGTGTATTTTTGGATTTTGGTGTAAAAAATTAAACACAAAATTTAGTTTATATTAAGAAGTAGTACTTTTATATATCTTACATATTAATTAAACTCATAACTTGTGCAACATCTAAAACAAGCATAAAATGTGATTATTTAGGAAAGATATAATAAATTAAAACTATTATAAAAGTAGCTTCACTTATATTTAAATCTATTAGATTTAAATATTATTGAAGCTAACTTTCTTTCAATTTTTTCAGATAATATTGTAAGAAAAGTCGTTTTATTTACTTATTAATAATGTAATTTTACAATAAAAAATCGATAGTACCTAATCAGTAATGATATAATAATAATAATAATAATATTACGTAGAGCGCGAACATTTTTTTACATTCGTCCTTTATTTTTGGTTGGTTTTTAAAACTAGAGTCAGCTTTTCCTTTTCCGAATTCGATTTCGTTTCGTCGTTGAGGCTTTCGGTTTCTCTCCGATCGCGTCTTTTGTTCTTCCCTTCCGGTTGCCTTTCCTCGCCGCCGCTGCTGCCGCTGTCGTGGGGATCGTTTTTAAACTCCTCCGATTGATGTTTTCTTTTTAACGAACTTACCGCGACCGTGGTCGGTGGAGATTTCTGGAGATGCTGCGGGTGCTTCGACTTTTTAGCTTCGTCTTCTCGTTTTTTCCTCTTCGGATCGAGTTGCTTCGCTTCTTCTGGAACATCGCTACGATTAATTTCTTTCTCTTCCATCTCCAAATCTGGCATGTCCATTAACCGATGTCGTTTTCGCGATTTTTCTTCGCCTTCTAACCTATCACTCTTCTTTTTGTTTATAGGTAGTGGATTTTCTTCCGACGAGTTCTCATTGCCTCCACCGCCGCGACCTTGAGCAATTTCTACCAAATCGCGGTGTTTCCTTTTCGAGGCATCGGACGATTGTTGCTGCTGCTGCTGCTGCTGCTGCTGCTGCTGCTGCTGCTGCCGCTGGTGATGCTCTATCCTTCCGTGCGCCTTTATTATATCACTAAGCGTATTTACACTCGGATTTGAAGCGGCGACAACTTCGCGTTCCTTATTCGAATCGATATTGCTTGTCTTCTTCTTCTTCTTCAAGCCTTGATTCGATTCAATAGCATCGGGTTTTTTCACACCCGGACCAACTTCTCTAACAAGAGTATCTTCTTCTTCTTCTTCTTCTTTTTCTTTTTCTTCTACTCCTTCTTCAATTTCGCCATCCTCTCTTTCGAGGAATGAAACTTCGATGCCTTGGATGCCGCTGCCGCTGCCACTACCACTGCGGTCTTTTTTATTCGCGCGTTTCTTTTCCATTTTCGGCTTTTTGGCGATTTTACGATTTTTATTCTTATCGGGCTCGGGGTCCACGTAAATCCGTTTACTCTCTTTCCTAATTTCCGCGAACCTGGACGGTATTTGATAGTACGGCGTCTCGATCATCTTAACGTATATAATACGTTTACTCCAAATATCGTGAATGTTGATAAATTCGAGGTCGCTCCAGGAACCGCACCCGAGATCGAAATCATCGCCGTGGGCAGCGGCGCGCGAAAGCTTCAGAGGATTTGAACGTTCACTCGCTCGTAATTTCTCTATATTTTTAGTAAATTTGCGGTACTTTTTTGACACCTCTTTCTTTAATTTCTTTGTGTCTTCTCCTTCTCCTTTTTGTTCTTGTTTCTTTTCTTCTTCTTCGTCGTCATCGTCGTCGTCGTCGTCGTTGTCGTCGTCTTCGGTGGCGTTTTTGAGGCCTTTTTGAACGTTCTCGAAGTACTTATCGTACCGCTCTTTTTCGTCTTCGCTTAATTCGCGATCGAGAAAAGCTTCGAGAGCCAGATAAAAGAATCGTCGGAAGGCCAGACAGAAAAAAATCAGTTCGAACTCTATAATCCGTTCAAAAAGTTTCAGTAATATATATAAAAGTGAAGTTAAAAGTGTTTTTTAAATTCCCTTATATAAGCTCTCGAACCTCTCACGTTTTTTACACCGTGAAATTCGTATATCTGCGTGTATTTAATTCCCTTAAACCGAACCCGTCTTTTTCCGAATCGTATTCTGCAGAATTGAGTCTCGCCTCGTATTTTTCCGCACAATCCTTAAATAAAACACTAAAGGGTTTATCGCGCTTTGAAAATGGCGTGCATCCTATTCCGCTGGGTTTCTTAGATTCTTCGTATTTGTTATCGAATTCGGCTCGTAAATTTCGATAAATGGCTTTCTTCCCGTTAATTTCGGATTTCTCGAGTCCCAAGATATCGGACAAGTACGACTTAAAGATATTCGATCGGCCCGACGCCATGTTGAAGAAAATTGCGCTATTATGCTAAACGTATCGAAGAGGAGGAGGAGGAGTAAGTAGGAGGGGTTTATAAATGAGAATTGAGAATCTATTAATTTATTTATTTAAAAACGTAATTTCAATTTTTTTCCCAAAACATTTAATTTTCGGAAATCGAATATAGCGTTAATAACAGATATTTTATTTTTTTTATTCGATCGTTTTTTTAATATTAATAAAAAAAATAAAAAAATAATAGTCTCGAGCGCGTGGCGCACACCCGCGATTTTTTTTCTACTAATTAGTAATCGAAAATCTACTATAAGATGACGTCAGTCGTGACCCCTCAGCAGTGCGTTTCTCTGTTGGAAGTTTTGTATCATTTTAACGAAAAAAAGGATCCGAACTCGCCAAAAATCGTTCTTTTGACGGGCTTACCGGGCGCGGGCAAATCCGAATTATTGAAAAAGATTCTTTCGGAAATGATCGACGCTCAAAAAATCAAAACGTACGAAATATTGATAGCGGGCAAAACTCACGCGACCGTGAACGTCGTGAGAAATATTTTAGGCGAAAACGACTTCGAGTTTTCGGAAATTCCTATCGGGACGTTTCATTCCCTGTTCGACTATCCGGTCAACCCCGTCAAACACGAATTCGGTAAGCGTTACAAGTTCAAGGTGGGCGATTGGAAAAAAATAAAATTTTTGATAATCGACGAATTTAATCAATGCAAATCGAGCGAAATTTTGTTCATCGACTGCGTTCTTCGTTTGGTCAACAAAAATTACACTTGCGCCTTCGGAGGCGTAAAAATCTTGTTTATCGGCGATAACAACCAAAATAAAAGTTTCGAAACAGGGGATATCTCCGAGGTCGAAGGCGACTTTGCGGCATTCGGTGAGGAAGCTATTCACATAATCGCGGGACTGGTAAACGCTAGCTACCACGAACGGAGGGTGCGATTGGCCGAATACGAGCGATTTTGCAAAAGGCACAGGTATGTGGTAAACTACTACAGTACCTACATGAAGGACATAATAGGACGAAAAAGCATAGAATTTTCTATCGAAGAGTGCGGGCATTTGTACGCGAGAGGGGGCCCCATTAGCGTTTCTGACGAACCGCGGATCTGGAGGGAGGCTGATACGAGGATCGAATATTTTTCCAGTTACCTCCGTACGCCGGAAAATAATAATAATAATAATAATAATAATAATAATAATAATAATAATAATAATAATAATAATAATAATAATAATAATAATAATAATAATAATAATAATGATAATGATAATGCCGCCGACGCCGTCAATGAAGAAGAATTTTCAAAAAAATTCGAAGAGGATCGATACGTCGAAGCGGTGTCGGAAGAAAGGATGACGCGAGGGGGTGGTAACTTGTTCCGAAACCTTCAGCAAATTGATGAAAAGTTAAGTTACAAAATGTTTATTTCAACGCGATGCCGAATCGTGTTCATCTACTCTTTCAAGAGGTTAAACCCGTTTTTTTCGATAGACGGTCTTTACTTCGGGTTGGGTTTAACCTATTTGGGAAGGAACAACTTCGCCGACGCCAGAGTTTGCTTACCGGAATGGAAAGTCTTTAGTCGCAATACGTTTCGGGACGCGCTATCTTCTCATTTTTTGAATCGAAAAATCCTAAAAGACGAACTGGCCAAAGACTATCGGAAACATTGTCGCGTGTTCAACTTCTTCAACGATAAAAAAGAGTACAGCAAGCTGGACATCGCCAAGGGCAACGCTCTTTATCGAATGACGAATAGCGAAGGGAGGGAAGGAACGTTAAAATTCTTGTGTTCGACGAATCAAACGACGAACGAGGTCGGCGCTGTAAATATCGCCCTTTTCGAAGACTCGCAACGGGATTGCCTAGATAAGGCGAGACTCAATTTCAAACATTTTTCCATATTCGTCGCGTTCTTGAAAGAGTCGTACCCCCTAAATTCGATTTCCGACGCGAGAAAACACGATTTCGATACCGTCTTGCGGACGTTACGACTGCAACGTAGATACAACACGGCGAGATTGCAAAGCTTTCGCGCGACGAATCGGTGGTATTACTCGTTAAAAAGGTACATCAACAAGGAATATTGCGACGTCAACGGAATCACGCTCTTCGTCGGAATGTACATTCGATTAAAACGCACCGTATTTTGCGAAAAAACGAGGGAGAGGGTATTCAACGGCACCACCGGCTTCGTTTTAAAAATATCCGAAAAATTCGTGACGATTAGAAGGTCGGATACGAACCACGACGTAACCGTCGGTTACGAGACTGCGGTGGACGGCGATTTCAAATTCATCTATTTGCCTATCACTTCGGAAACAACGTCGACCATATATTCCATCCAAGGCCGAACGATCGAACCGTCCGTGCACACGATCATCGACGCGAAAGAGAAAAAAAATTTTATTACGAAGGGGTCGAATCTTTACGTGGCACTCTCGCGAATGCAAACCGCAAATTTTACCATCGTGAACGCCGACGCCGGCGATATCGACGATATATACCGATTGATGGACCAACACATCGAGAACGAGCACAGCGTCAAGGCAACGAGTTTTTACGAAGAAATCCCAAATTTACCTCCTCCTCCTCCTCCTCTTCCTCCTTTTCCATCGCGACCTTTGAGAAG
>JABUQX010047991.1:0-22500 GCA_015478945.1 Trachelipus rathkii
TAATACACTTATCCACAATATAAATTATAGATTCATTTATTTACAAACTGTGTAAGATTTATCGATAAGATATTAGTCACTCATAGAATGAAAACTCTACATCGGAATATATATATCATTCATAAATCTTTTCTGAAAAAAGAGTTATTATATTCAAAATTGAAAGCATAAACTATCGTAAGAAAATTTACATTATAATTTATATAAGTAGGATATGTGCTTTAGTATTGAAAAGTAAAGAATTTAACTACTAGAGTATATTTTTATCTTCCAAAAACCGTTATAATAATCTATTCATTATCAATATGGATAGTGTTTACCGATAGACATTATACATCCATAGATGATTTGCTTAGTAGAAACATAGCTCCATAATAAATTCTTTCGAATTGAAAATAGTTGACTCTTAAATCTACACCGTTTACACATCGTTAAGTAAACTAAAACTGATATTTCAAATGTATAATAGCTCGGATAGGAAGTGATGAGATGTACAGAGTGATATTACTTATGCTAACAAGCTATGGTGATAAATGTAGCAATATGTTTTAGTATATTTATGCTGTAACAATATCTATTTTTATACTCATACTATTTGTCTCCCTATATGATTCCTTCCTTAGAAACTTAAAATATAACCAAAGATTTTGCTAAAAAAACTGATAATCCATTCATTTATGATCTGAGCCAATCATTCAATTAAAAAATATATTTTCATAATTTCACGACAAAAATCTATAATTACAGTTATAATAAGGGCTCATAATTTTTTATTTTAATATTATACTTAGTGTTGTATATATATATTGTCTATATTTTTTTATATAATTTTAAAAATTGCAAAGCAAAGGTAGATGTTGACTAAATCAATTTTGTTGTCTACCCGAAAAATTTATAATACTTTAAACGTAGATAGAATGAAAATGTTAAGAAAAATCAAGGAAAGGAATTATTGTAAATATTAGGACGAAAACTTAACTGAATCCCCATCATCAGCAAGAATCTTTTTGGAAGTCCCTAGAGGCTGGAATATACAATTTATGAGTTACATAAAGCACGTGATAATGCAAAATAAATCTCTAAAAAAAATTTCTTAGATTATTTAAAAATTCCTTTGAACAAAAGCAGACTGCATAATTTTAAACTTATACTATCAGGTAATATTTATTAGGTGGAACAAATTTTGACGTATGACTAATTATTCACAAAACTAATAATATTTAATATTATTATTTCAATTTGGGTTTAACCAATAATTAGAACTCAAATTTATCAAATTCTTAGTTTTCTATCATATATCAATATCAGTAATTTACTAATTCTGGATATAGAATTAAGAATCATTTAATTTATTAAATGTTAACGAGAATCACAACAATTAAAAAAATTGGACCTTTAAGGGTACTGACCTCTTATTAAATTTTGAAATCCATTATTTTTGCCAGCCATAGTGGAGCACAAATCAAACTCCTCAGTTGATCTTAAAGACTTTACTCATTATATTAATAGAAATATATAAAGGATGGGGTATACTTACTACTATTCACATGAATTTATATGTTATGTATAGATTACTCATTATATAGTATATAACTTATAGATAGTGAAAGACTAATGTACTTTATTTAGTTATTATATATTAAATTATATTTATTTAATTATAATTATTGTAATGGTATATTATATTTATCTATAACCTTATTTCGCAAAATTTGCAAATATTGCATATACAATGTAGTATAATATTATACGAGTAACATCTATATAGAGTAAATATATAAACATATTTATTAATATTTTTATAATATTATATAATTATAATATATTAGCCATATATATATATATTATACCTTTATATATTTATAATATATATATCTCTTAGTGTTAATTAATTAATTAATTTAATTAAATTGGCATTAATTAATTAATTAATTAATAATATAAAGCATGATAATACTGGGTCAATTTTGTATTCTCTTTTAAATGTAGTTTTAAATATAACAACTTAAGTTATGGTTATCTTTTCAGCTTTCAGTTTTTCAAGAGTAGTAAATGCAGAAATTGAATGGAGAGTGCCTTTATCTCAACAGAGCGAACCCCAGTCGTAAAAGCTGTTTCTTTCTCCGGATGAATACTTCTGTATTTGCTCTCGTCTGCTCAAGGAAGAACATACACTGAGACTGTTCACCTTATGCTCACAATTGTTTGCAATTACATAGTTCGCCAACCTTCTCCAACGAATTATTAAATTATAAGGTTCAAGTACCTGCTGAACCCTCAGGTTGGAATGTGTTATTGTCCGCACAGTGAACGACTAGGCTGTTGTCGTACTCGAATGATTGTCCACCGCTACTCCACTAATCCTGGTTTTGTTATTATTACACCTTACGAGGCAATCAAAGACCATTTTTTACAACGTTTGGGGGAATAAATACCAAAGCCAGGACTTTTTTCGCTCTAAGGGAAACCTTTTAGGCTGAGATTGTATATGAAAAGGAATGAAGAGTCATACCTTATTATTAATTTTACAATTAACCATGAGTATCAGATATAGTCAATTTTGGCGAAAACAAAAGTGCTCTTATGGCGATTCATTAGGTTTTTCTTAATTCATTTCTTATTCTGACACTAATGTGGTAATATGTATTGCATAAGGATATGTATATTGTAAGTGGCCTCACCGATTAAGCAATCCTCACCTATAGTTAGCTATTCATAATAATTATGACAATATAACGTTGAACATAAAGATGTCGATAATTATTTAACTATAATGCCAGCTATACACATCTATATTAGTCTGGGCTGAAATATAGTTTCCGTGCATTATTACTAAAATTTCATTTGTCTGGATATTAAAAAAATCGAAAGCAAACTGATCAAAGATGTAAGATTAATGTTTCGTAATAGACGAGTATTTAATTCTTGTCTAGTATTGTTGATTGGCTACGAATTTTTAAAACTCTCCAGTATCAAAAAGGTTTAAGGGTACATATTTCTCTTGTAAGTCTTGAATGATCAGGCCAATGCATACTATTATTGATTTTCGAAAACTTGCAGCATTAATAATATACATTATATTATTAATATCTATTTTTAACTTATAATGACTGTATATATGTATATTAGACAATTTTATATATGTGTTCCGTTCGCATCGTAGCCGAATCGATGAAAATCCGTAACCAAAATATCTAAGAAAGGTTCCCAGAAATTCGACCCGTTGATTCTTTTTTTTAAGTCGAACTAAAATAAAAAATCACAGCCTAACACACTGGGCCTAAAAGGTGAAAATATATTATATATATAAATTAATTATTAATTAATTATATTATATTAATATATATAATTTATATTATTTAATTTATTAATTATATTTAATATTATTATATTATATATTATATATTATATCGTATATTATTAATAATTAATATAATATATATATATCTCCACGATATTATTGTCTATTATGGCCTTATACTAATGTTTGGATATAAACCTTTTGTACATCTTATTTATGAAATAATAATTTCGCCTATATATAATATCTTATATTTTTATATTTGGATAATTTGTCATAATATATTAGTTATATGTAGATTAGGGTAACATAAAATAAGTATAGTGTAGATCCGTAATTAAATAATAATTCGAAATACATTATCCTTCCTATAATTACGCTTTATTTACTCCTTATAATAAAATATATTTTAATATATAATTATATATTATTAAATTTGATATTCTTATTCCGCACACTAATGAGTAACTTCAACAATTCTTTTCCGGGCACTTTGAGTTTCCCCATAAATCTACTAGAATGGCCTTTCTCTGACCCAGGATGACGGTAATAAACCTGTACACTGGGAATAATGATGTTTCAGAGAGATATATTTTGCTTTTTTCTTCAAATTTCAAATTTTTTACCGATTATGAAGCGAAAATTTTAAATTAAGGAAAAAAAATAAAGTATAAAATCCACTGGAATATACGTTAGCTATTGTCTACGATATCAATGCACCGGTGTTTGCGGGGGGCATAAAACCAACGACTTCTGCTAAAAATAAAGCCACAATCTCCCTCTTCAAACCATGCCGACGCCGAAAGTGGAGAATGTAGGACAACAACAAAGTTAACATGAGATAACGAGTCATTGCTTGCCCGGAAAACTTCAAATAACCAATACCAGCGAATAAGAACGCAACCTATCAATATATTTATAAAATTAAAATGAATTATTTTTAATTTGACAGAAAAACGAAGGCGCTACGCACTTAATGCACTGAAAAAATCCTTTGGGTGACAAATTTACGATTTTGGGCACTGCATCTGTGAGGTTACTTAATTTTTAGGCTCATTTCCTCTGCTCCCTCTTTTAACCATGATATCGGACAATACATTGTTATCAGAGGACGTGAGTTTTCTTTTGTTTTTTTTTATATTACTTTTGTTGTCCTTCCTTAACACTTTCTGATATGTAGTTTTCTCTGCATTTAACTGGATTTCACTTCACACTTTATGTTGCTATTTTTTTTTTTTTTTTTTTTTTTTTTTTTTTTGCTTTTTTTTGGCTTTTTGGCCTGTTTTTTTTTTTGTTCTTTTACTACTACTAAAATATGTTTTTTATTTTTTTTTTTTTTTTTTCTTTTTTTTTTTTTTTTTTTTATTTTTACCTTTCTTTGTTAAAAACATCATTCTTTATTTATTATTATTTTTTTGACTAAACCTTTTATTCCATTTAATAAGAGCAATATTTAAATGACTTAGATATTTATTTAGGGGGTATAAAATTATGTTATTTAATTAAAACTCCTTTTGACCATATGATCACCAGTATATGTTATATATATAGATATATTGTACGATATTATTATTGTATCATATGAAATATAAAGTAATAATTTGTACTTTAAATTATTAACGAAAAAATATATAATTATAAGGCAATTGAAAATTAATTATTTTATATCTTAAATTAATTATATTATTGAGCGTAATGTAAAAATATAAGATTTAAATACATCTATACCCCCATAAATAATGGAGGGATAATATTCTATATCTTTGAATATTAATTGGGAACTGGCTTCTTAATAAGTATATGAGGTAGTGTATTGGAACTTAATGTTGGTGTTCCGTCTAGTCCTTATATATGATTGTGTAGAACGGGTGATACTTTATTTCCTATTAGATATATTTCTTCGTATGGCGATACCTGTTGATTGAAGAGCGACTGCACATTTATCTGTTCGGCTTATTCTGTTTTTTAAAAAAGAACCAACCTTTTTCTACAAGGTGGTTATAAGGGAGAATTATCAATATTTTGATGAACCTAAATACACCTTATAAGGCCCGCTTTTCTCGTGTAAAGCATCCGGTCTCACGCGACTACCCTCAATGTCACTAGCCCGGTATAAAATGTTTGGACAATTATGAATTAAACATGGACCTTTAAAATTCGGGCAATCGACTAATTTTATGAGATATGGCATGATCACACACAGCTACACACATATTATGATATGGATGTACCCCCAGAATATATATATTAATATGGAGGTAGCTATATATATATATAGATTATACTAGAGTTATATTATATCGTTTTACACACAATGGCTGGCTCATGTAGGATTATATATACTATATATATTATTCCATTATATTAACTCAAAATAAAAATTCGAAAAGTGAGAAATTTGCTAAAATATTTTGCACATGGTTTCTGGGTTATGGTCTCGAAAGTAGCATAAAAAGGTCTTACTAATAATATGTATCTCTTCGATGAAATTTTTCTCATTAAGATATTTATAATCAAGGAAATTTTAAGTATTAATAAGGCTAAATATCTATTATATTATTATCAAGAGAGTTTCATAACCTCTTAAACTGTTTACTATATTATGATAAAAAGTTATTACGGCATTTGTATAATACACTTAAAGACTATTGAAATAGTACCTACTAATCAACCTTATTTCATAGTTTAAAGTTATCAATATTATGCTAATCTAAAATTTAATTCTCTTGAGATATATCTTCTCTTCTCGTTATCATCTATACAACTATATAATTCTCTTTTATCTTTACTCCATTCATCTATCTATCATATATGTCTGGCTTCTGCGGCGGTCGGGGGATACACGTATTCTCCGTGTCCGCCTTTCCTCTCTCTTCTGGGGCATTTTCGTTCGGTCTCTAGGTCTCACATTCTCTTCGGAATCTCCCATACTCTCTCTTCTCTCCTCTTAGTCCCACGTTCTTCATTCTGGGCTCACTTTCTCCATCTCTTCTAACTACCTAATTTTAGATTTACATATTATATAATATATCATCATGTTAATTATTTTAATATTTATTTACCATTCTTCATTCATATTATCAAATATATTTGAGCTTATAAAAATAATAGAATTAATAGAAAATATCTTTGTGGATTAATATTATATAATATATACTATCAATAATATATATTAATTTTAATCTGATATTTGATTTATTATGTTTTGTTAAGTATACTGTATATATTTGTTTATAACTTAATATATTAATAATTCTTCTTGTAACTAATGTTAATTGATAAACTTGTTAAGTTGAGCTATTGAAGTACACGCGAATTTATAAAACTCAAGTATACTAAGACAGTTTGCGAGAATTTGATGTATTCATGTAATTTACTTAGCGTGCACAGACAATAGTTTTGATTTCAAATATTAATGTATGCACGAGTTTCATAAAATATCACATATAAAAAATGAATAAAGTTATGATTATGATTGTATGTATTAAAAGACTGATAACAATTGTTTAGGAGGAATATTTCTAATATTAAAAGCCAATCTGTAGATTCCTCTTTAAAGTATCTATCTTGAAGTAAAAATTAGAAATTGAGTGTATTCCTTTTTTATATTTTATTTAATTTTTCCTTTTTTGGTAGCTATTAATAAAATCTATAGATAGTTTAAATTTGATAATTTAATAAAATAGTAAACATGAGTGGAGATAAACGTAATTCAGAGACATGATATAATAAAGTATTGAATGTATATTGTGGTATTATACCTAACGCCTTTAAAGAATCGAGATATATTATTTGATAATCTCTGTTATATATATTATAATATATATATAATATTATTTACAAATTTATTATTTGATATATGCTGTATCTGTATAATATTATTTTAAATATATATTAATATTATATATATAATATATATTAATATATCTACAATTATTAGAGTTATGAGTATCAATAATAACGCTAATATACTATACATCACTCCAAATTACTTCCACTTTTATGAGTATAGATAAATAATTCAAGATAATAGAATTTAATTATATGTCACATATCAATTTTCAATATTTCATTATTGTTAACATCACTCAGTCAACGTGCGGAATACAATCATGGCAATCATCTATGCATGCATGCCAATCCACATAATTCTGGCTTTCCCCATTCAGATTGTATGGTGAGTGAGTCGCTTTCTCATCATACATACCCACCGCGAACCTGAACTTGAAAAGTCCGCCATATTTGAAATAAATAATGACAGCCATTCCGCAAGTTCCAAAGAAGTAAAAAAGCTAACATATAACATAATATCCACCACCCTTCGAAGCTATCACCAATCCCATACCAAAAGTTCATCTGAATCAAACGGGTTTGTAACCTGTTCCAAAATATACTTTATAGAAATACCCAAGTTAAAATGACACTGATTGCGCTATGTACTCAGCAAAGCATCCACTTATTTCCTAATATAATCAAATAAGAGACGACATCTCTGAACGATCCTCTTCTTCCTCATACAAATGTGGCATCTGGCATAAATTCGACCCATGTAAATCAATTTTCCTCATTTGGCAGGGTGGCCAAAAAACACTCAGATACGGCGGAGCGGTACCCTACACCGGCACAGTAAACCAAACCCAAAGATTTTGGAAGGGAGTATTATTGCTCAACTCTCCGTCCATTCACTTCTCTTATTTGCTTATATCTCTCTACAACCAAATCTAAAGGCACCTACTTCCTTTCTAACTTCTATCTGACGCGATTACTAGCACAACATCACAATTTTTCTACAAGGTCTGCAATTTCCATTTCTAATCAAAGATATCGTAGGGCTTCAGAAAGAGGTATTTTTCATGCATTCTTTACTGACTCAATACTTTTTTTTCGGGCTCTCAGCCGTGTTAGGTTCCTAGTACCTTCACCATCTGGTACCAATCACTTAAGCCTAACGCGATTATCATCGCACATCCTTGATTCCATATGATAAGCATTTCAATGGTGCTCCCTCATTTAATTTTCATTTACTGGCCTTTCCTTCACACTACCACACAACTACTCCAACATGCGTTCTATTATTTCTCCTTTATCAATTTTCTTTAATACCATAACGATAACGCTCCTAAGATTTGTTCATTTTTTAGCACATTAGTACCTTAGATCTATTACCGGTCTTATTCCATACATAGTTTAACTAAAACAACTGAATCACATTAAACGACAGTAACAACATTAACCCTCAATGATTTAATGCTCTACGCGCTCAGACGACTTTAGTAATCTTTTGGCATATCCCACGAGAAGGATTTAAAATGCAACCAGCCAACTTCCACCATTCCACAACTTTCCTACTACACACTCTGCATCATTCGTTCCTTTTTCAACGTATATCCTAAAATATTTAATAACTTCGGCAACTGTACCAGTTGCTCACACATCTAATAATTAACACACCCTGAGCGGACTCCCCTCTTACTCTTATTAACATTTACTTCTCAAACTCCTCGCTTTCATATTCCTGCAAAGACGCCTCAAACAATCCTTTTCAAAACTTCCTTCAGATTTCTCCACATTCTTTCACAAAACAATCTATCCGTATATAATAAACAGGGCAACCTCTATCTTCTTTTCCATCCTCCATCAATTCCTACTATAAACACCCTACCTTCTGCCATCCTACCATTCTAATTCTTCTCATACTTCCAATATCCATATACAAATAATAAGAAAGTTGATAACCAAGAAGACGTAACACATTCCTGCCTACAACGGGCTAATTAATATTTCAAGTCGAATATTTTCTATATCTGCCACTATCTTTCATACATACTTTGATTCCGATTCATCTAACAGGCCCCACCACGTTGTGGTTTCTGGTATTATGTGCGCGAACACACATATGATCACTAACACCTGCCATGAGCTTTCCCTGTTTTAAATAATCCTAGTCGATATCACCGCCTGTTGCATCAAATCCATAAAACGTACAGTATGATACAATATTATGTCTTCTCGTTTTTCCCTCAAATTTCCTCCCGCTCAATATCATTTGTTTCAATGCCTAAGCAAAATTTGATCCACACATCTCTCTACCACTATTATAATGTTCTTTAATCCAATTAGTTATTTGACTGACTCTTTCGGAGCCATATAAATACGTCATATATCCTTCCCACTACTTTTTGAACAACGTCAATACAAAGCATTAAATTCCCTATATGTTCCCCGCTTCATCGGGTCCCCAACTCTTATATATATATAAAATATATATATATATATATATATATCGATATATTATATTATAATATATATATTATTATATATATGATAATATGATCAATATAAATTATATATTATATATATATGATATAGTATATATATTAATATAATATAATATATATATTATATATATATATATATATATATATATAATAAATATTAATATATATAATATATATAAGTATATAATATATATATATAATATATATTTATTGGAGACAAGCTAGATAGAACTTAGATGTATTCTATCTGTGTGTGTATGAATATATCAAATCCATATATTATTGGAAGCATTTTTAATTTACTTCAGATTTTGGCAATTTCAATTATGTAAAGAGGCCCTCCCGTTTCAAACCATACAACACTCGAGTCCTTTGAGAAGGCTTTAATATTATAATTTTTCTGATACGACGACAAAGAACGGTTTTTCTCTTCTTTTAGCGATTAACATTAAGTTAATCATTTGTATTATTAAAACTGATATTAAAATAGCACCAATATGGAATATTTTAAACAAAATTTTAGAAGCGCGTATTTTTAAAATGAGCGTTATAAAGCATATAGGGACGATATAGTTGCATGACAAATATAATACCCATAGATAAATAATAATATATTAAATATATATAATCAATATGTATAATATTATATATAGCTTATATTATAATATATTAATATATAAATACTATAATATATATCATAATATATATATATTAATATGTACTATATTATATTATATATATAATATAAATACTATATAATATAAAAGTATTAGAATATAAAATATACTAGTAATATATATATAAATATATATAATAATATATAATATAGTATTTATAATATCCTATATATATATATAAATATAGTAAACTATATATATAGAAACTTAATTATAATTATTAATATATAGATAATAATATAATGTAGACAGGAATAGAAGAACACATCAAGAGAAATTTAATATATATCATAATCTAATATATATATCATAGGCCCGTATTGTTTATAAGACTGTCCGTCCAGTTTGAATTTTTTTTTTTGTTTTTTTTATTTTTTAACATAATTGCTTAGTTTTATTGATACTAAACAAGAGATTCATATTACTGGTACCGTAGCAGAGACTAAGAGTTTCGAAAAATATTTTAAAAGATAATTTTTAAACCATCCCATGCAGAGCAATTAAATTAACAAAAATAGTTCTTTGTTTTATGAACTAGAAAGATTTCAAACCCTACAATATTATTAAAACTTTATTTTACGTATTTATTCTCGCGGAACAAGTTTTTATTACAAATAAATGTAGAATGTAAAAAAAAATAAATTTTGCATAAATGAAATATCTCCCTAAAAGTTACGGACACTCCAGAGAATTCATATTGCATGATTTGGTAATCACCGCGTGTATTTTGTGTTTTTTATTTATAACTAATTTTACAGTTAACCACCACCACCGCGGCCGAGGCCTTTTCCATAGGAGGGGCAGAAAATAAACAAGGAAAACCTTCCCAACCATCCCAGCCTAAGGCAATATTCACTCAGTGAGCGCAGACGTGGGCTATTTATAAGAGACGAGGAAGATTAATATACAGTTGGGAAAAAACAGAACAGTAAGTGCAAGGAGTTTCCAAACAGAACTAGATGTGCTGAAAGAAAAGGAGGCACCACAACGAAAAGTCTGGGGTTCTCAAGTACTCACGCAAAAATTCATGCGAGGACGCCCACTCTGGCACACTACCCCTGATTGTATTGCTGAAGGATGCAGGACGCAAATGGAAGTGGAATACAGCGGAAATCCCCCCTGAGCACATCTACCGTGTAGACTGTAATGTAGAAGAGAGAGGATATGCGGCTCCGCCAACACACTGTCACGTCGCAGAGAAGGAGGGGTCAAGAGGAGTTAGAAGTAGGGGAACAGTTTGATTAGTCTCTGTAGCTTTAGACGTCAATCCACCTATCCAATATAAGGGTGGTATGCCGGTGAAGCCCCCCCCATAATGTGAGTTTTATATTTTCAGTTCATGAAAGTTATTAATTATCTGGAGCAAACTGTGCAGTAGGAAAAACACATTTCCATGCAACGTGAAACAGAACCCATGTTTTGTCTTTTTGAGGCACACTTAGCAGTAGTCAAACTGTGTTCATCTTCCGCACGCTGCGACTTTTTTTCTTACTATAGAATGAAATAGCAGAAATCGGTTTTATATTTTTGAGGACTTTGTTGATGCCGAAGGGCATCAATATTTTCCGACAAACAGGACAAAGACCTTCGGTTTTCGGGGTCTTATGTTGTCTATGTTGTCTTGTTGTCTGTGTTTGTTTGTGTTTGTTGTAAATTATTAGTATTTTTTATTATTAAAAAGGGAAAGAAAAAGAAATTAATGATTTCAAACTGATCAAAATTTCGAGTTGTGTTGTGCTTGACTGTCCGAGACTCTCCGAGCTCCGACTTGACTATCCGACCCGACTAGGATCCGAACTGTCGACTCCGGCTCCGGCCGCTGTGGCGGTTCGGTTTGGTTCAGACTTTCTTTGGTTGACTTCGTTATTATGATTATAATAATTATTATTATATATTATTATAAATTATATTATTATTATTATTAATTATTATTTGTTATTTTTTTTCCACCAGGTTTTTTTCTTCTTTCGCTCCGTTCTAAGTCCGAATATACATCTACAAGGGTAGGTTATCGTATACTCTCTGGTAAAATTTGGCAGGGTGTTTTAGATGGGAGGTATACCCAGTCATAATTCAGAAGTTACGGTGTTCCCCGTGGGTCCCCCGAAGGGGGACCCCCACCGGCCACACACTAAAAAATTGAAATGTCGTAAAAATTGACTGAAATTTTGGTAGAGGGATCAAGTTGATGTTCATCTTTAGGAAAAGATTTTGGTTATGGAATTCTGAGAGGATGTTGGCTTCTCGGCACCGGCGTGCTGGAGCCATGTGCGGGCGCGAGCTAAGTAAACACCGTAATACAATCAATGTTGGTTGTTTATAAGGGTATCGGAGGTCGTAGAGTCGAAATAGATGTTATAAGACCGTATAGGGTGTCTAGGCTCCCCCAGAAGGGATCCCACCCCCCACTTCCCCAGACCTCCATACAACGAAACCTTGATATATTGCCGTTTTAGGTTGTATCTTAGATGCTATCCGGGTAAAATGACCGTTGACCAAAAATTCGGGGAGAGCAGCCCACCAAATCTGACATAATTGGGAAAAAAAACAAAATAAAGAACGCCATAAACTCGGTATCACAAATACCTTCTGAAGGATGTATCTTAATATGCCGGGTGGTAAAAAATGACCTGGGGGTGCCCTCTGGACGGGGTATCCCCTCCAAACTGACATAATTGACTAGAACAAACGGAAGACTTGGAATATACGAACCTTTTTAAGTGTATCTTAGATTATCTCGGGGTAATAATGACCGTTTGGACCAAATTGGGGACAGCCCTCCAAATCGTAAATATTTGACAAGACGGAGAAAATCGGTATACATACCTTTCGAGGCATGTATCTCCTTACGTTTACACGGGTGGTAAATGGACGCGGGGGTGCCCTGCACGGGGTACTTCACCTCCAAAATCTGTAAATATTGACATTAGAACAACGACAACTTGATATACAGCCTTTTTAGGTTGTGATCGTTTAGAATGTTCCGGGTTAAAAATGAAACGTTTGGGCCAATAATTCGGACCGCCCTCTGCCACAAATCTGTAAAAAATCTTTGACCTCAGAACGATGAAACTCGTATACACCTAACATATAGGACCCACAAAAACAATAATGGTAAAATAACCGTACAAACAAAACCAAATGGGGTTTCTGGGACCCCAAACCTTGAATCGACTGATGCTAGTAACGATGAAAACGTCGGTATTACCATTCATATAAGGTATCCCATTAATTCGGTAAATGGTTTAAATCCGTTCACATGTCCAACAAAGGGGGTCACCAGCCCACAAAAACTGAAATATTGGCGCTAGAAACACGAACTCGTATACACATACCATATATGAGGTTACTTCACAACTATATGGGGTAATTTAATAGCCTGTACATCAGTTTCTAAAGGGGGGGTCTCGTCGCGGGACCTCCCACACTTTGAATATTGACCTACGATACGACCTGAAACTGGGATATACCTTTTCATATGCTATACCTTCCTTTCATATGGGTTAATAAAATAATATCCGTTCACAAAGTATAATCCCAAGGTGGGGTCCCACCCAGCCCCACAAACTGACACATATTGGCGGTATGAAAAACGAGAACTTGGTATAACAATCTTTCTTATGATGGTATCATCTGGATACAGTAAAAGAAAAAAAAAAATAAAAAAATAAAGAATTAAAAAATACAATAAAAAAATTAACAAAAAGTTTTCTTTATAAAAAAGAAAAAAGAAAGTTTTTTTTTTTTAAAACCGTAACAGAAGTATTACAATTTAAAAAAAAATGTTATTAAAAAGAAATTAAGAATATTTAAATAAAAATCTTTATCAACCTTTTTTTAAAAAAAAATAAAAAAAAATAAAACTTAAAACATTTTTTTTTTTTAATCTTTTAAGTTAAAAAGAAAAAAATTTAATTTACTGTTTTTATTATAAATCAAAACAAGCCCGTCGAAAAGCCTCTGGGAGCCAGTCATGGACCCCTCTTGAGCCCCGGCCGTCATGTCCCAGTCTGCCAAGCCCCCGACCCTCCCATGCCTAGATCCTATTGCCCCGCTCCTCAGCCTCCCTCCGCCTCACACCCCTCCCCATCCATGATCTTTGGGTCGATGTCAATTTTTGTATAACAACACAAAACCTTCATTTATTTTGATTATTACTTTTATCAGTTTGATTTTTTCTGAATTTATACCATTTAACATCATTTTAAAACTTACGAAATTGATAATTTACATACCTCTAAACCTGTATATCGTAAACTCAAAACCGCCACCCACGCCTCTCCCCATCCCTACCAAATGCTGGATTATTTATGACACAACATTAAGATAAGGTATATTTACAAATTTTATCATATACGCCTTGTCTAATTTATACGGTCAATGAAGATATGCTAACAGTCCAAAGATTCATACTTAAACATACAGTAAGGTAAACATTGAGTGTTTCCAATATAATAAAGCAACATAGGATCATATGAACTACGAATATAGCAATGTACATCACAATCCTAACAATATCATAATCCCCAGCAAATAGCAGCAAACATAACAAAGTTTCAATACTTTAACCAAACTGTGAAGCATAACATAACATATTGCATACAAATACGTAACTATTCAACATGCAGACTTTCCCATAACCAACTCGTTCTATCTTGTCCTTTGTAGAGTCTTATGTTGAAGATTTACAAGCATATTTTGCCATCTTCTTGTCTCCATTATGTCACGAATATCTGACCAACGAAAATCACTTGGGTAAAGTCGCATGCAGGTAATAATTCAAAATATCAATAAATTCAAAATTATCATTAACCTAAAGTGTGAAATATAAGGTAATGAATTCACAATTGAACATATAGCCATGCATGAAAAAATAATAACTAATATTATCAAAGTTCCATACTTAAAAATATCTTGAAAATTGAATATAAAAATATAAATTATAAATTGTGTAAAATATTTCTTACATAATACTTCTTTATGAGTAGTTGATAATTTACTCATTGTTCTCGTTCTATGCTAGAGAAGTAACAGAAAGCTCTTTTCCTCTTTCCATTTCTGTTTAAGTAGGTTCTTCGGTAGCTTAAAGTCTTGTTCAAAAATCAGAGACCTTCATTGCAATTTGCTTTGTCAACGAACCATTCTCTTAAATCGTAATGAATATTTTCCTCCTTATCCGAATGGAGTTTTTCGCAGAGATCACAATAAGATATGGCTTGAGAGAACCACGCAGCAGGAAATATAATGTAATTGGGCTTCCACCTGTTGACAAACAGACAAACATAAAATTTATTAGAAACTTAAGTAAATATTGATAGGTAGGTAGGTTAGAGAGGGGAATAACAGACAAATAGACAGAAATATATTATATACTGAAGCTGTTGTGATGTTTCAAAGACATCTGTCGGCAAACAGAAAACAGATGAAATATAAAAGTATCAAATAAATTTATTAGAAACTTAAGTAAATAATAATAGATGGGTAGGTAGGACGGAAAATAAATAGAATTACATTATATGCTGAGGCTGTTCTGATAAGTTTCATATTAGGTTAAAACACTTCTTGCTTATTAATTTATATAAAATAAAATTAATTTATAAAAAACTAGAAATCCTACGGTCCTTACCACTAGGGGAAAATTAAAAAACTAAAAATTTTTAGGATAGAAAATATCGACAAAGAAGATAAGCTACAAATAATTAACTAAATGGGGGGGGAATTAAAGTAAATGAAAAATTTTTTTTCGTGTGACCTTGCGTGCAAAATGTTTTTGAATATAGAACAACTTGAAACATATGCTGTAACGCAATTTGCTATGCTTTTATTGCTTTATTATCACTTTGTAGGCGATAGCAAATCAGCAAGATAATGCCAATAAATTCTCTCATTTTACTCTTATTTTTGTTAAAGTAATTTGTAAACAATAGTATGCAAGAAACGAACCTACTTCTTCACTTATAATAATTTTTAGGATATTTTATCCATATTCTGTTAAAATATTGATGTTTTTTAATTATACTTCGTGAGTGTCTCAAACGTTTAATAGTGGCAATCTATCAGGAGCCAAATAAAGCTCCCGCCCACAAAAAAGTTGCTGGCACAAATTAAATGGCCTTCTACTAAAAAGAAGTTTTTTTTTTTTAGTTAAATTATTCAACAATAATATGAAGGAAACGAGCTAAAACTTTTTTTTTAGTAGTTTATATGTTGAATTAATATATTTCTGTCAAATCTGTTTTTTTTAATAAACATCCTAAGCCTTTAAAACTTTCGAGGGTTGGCATCTCTACAAGAATCATATAAAAGCCTCCGCCCCAAAAGTACTGCCAATTTTAATTGTTTTTTAGCCAAACTATTTTTTTCATTTTTAAAATTAATGAATAGAGATAACATTGAAGAAATGAACGATAACATTGCCTTGTTATTATTATTTTCAAGCCTTTTAATGCATATTCTGTCAAAATCTTTTTTTGTTAATTAAAAACTCGGTGCCTTCAAACTCTAGGATTGGGAAATCGACTGTAAAAAGTAATAATAGAAACGAAATTGATCCTACAATTTCCTTGAAAATTATACTTTGAATAAAATGCTGAAAGCCTCTCTATGTGTGGTCCTATGGAACTGCTATTTATTTTTTCATTGACTCGACACTACATTATAGCATCGAGCTCCACTATGTTTTACTCCCTAACGTTCGTCCCTTCTCCCACCGATCCACGCTAATTTAATCTCAATACACTTAATTATCTCTTTAGTTATAAACTATTTGTCTGAATAATACAAGGAGAGTAAGCTCTTTCTAAAAACGAATGACCTTCCTTTACTTTGGCTATAAAGTTTTGTCATTTTTAAAAGGGCTGTTTCATTATTTGTTCGTTCATCGTCTATTTAAGCTTACCTTTTACTCATAGCACATTGACTCCAATACCCCTTCAACAGAAGTCCGTAGATATTCCTTATTCCTCCGCCAAATCCCCAAACCTTTCAATCCCCGCATTCAATTTAATATTAAAACCTATGTAACTTACCTGTTTCTATTATCTGTACTTTCACTAGGAAGTGTTATTGTAATGATGTAATCCTTCTCACTCTCAAAATATATCCTTCAAGCGTGCAATTTTTTGCCTTGCTAAAAGATTTCTTTTGGGTTTTCAAACCGGTAAACGAGGTCCCTCACAAACACTAAAATAGTCCCTATCTACTTGTGAAATAAAAAGGTTAATTATTCGTATACATGTAGATTCCGGAAACATCTTAAAATTTTCTAATTCTTGTATAGAATAAGGCGTTATGGCCTAGTAAAGAGCCGTTTACTGGTGATATTCTATCTTCATCTTCTCCAACTCTTTGTTTTCTGTACTCGTATAGTAGTACAATCTGGTAGAATGATTTGAGTTTAAAAAACATACCCATTTGGTTCTATTTTTTTTACGATTTCTTGATTATATAAAAGGCAGCTGTTGACATACCACCGTTCAATCCTATCGTGATGCAGGTATTCAGTTCTATCTCATCTATTTTTCTACTTTCGTAATCTTCACAAAGGAAGATGTTACCTATCCACACTTTACAACGACTAATTCAGCCTTGTCTTATATTCACTTTTCATTAAAAAGGTTCCCATCTACAGCAATAATATAAAATTATGCAACTCTAATCGTTCTCTCGATATGTCTATTAAGCAGAAAAAAATAATGAATAGTTAGTTATTAAAAAAACTCGTTTTTTCACTTTCTAGTATTACATATCCTGTTATACACTAACTTCTTCAAAACATAGTACGACCTTCGCCTGTCCAATATTCCTGTAATTTCTTCCCATCTATATCATAAAAAAAGGCTTCTAAGGGATCCGTGTTATGAGGAATCAAAAAAATTTCTATTGTCCCATTACTTCTTAACCGTTGAATAGTTCTGGCCCATTCTCTTTGTATTATATTTATCTAATAAATGTGATTGGGTTCCCACTAATGCAGCTCTTCTTGAAGGGTGCAGTTTAGGGCCTTGTATACCGTACCAAGCCTATAAAGCTCTGATGCATTTTACAAATCTCCTTCTGACTGACAGACCTTGCTTTCACTCATCTATGCTATTCTGTGAACAGACACTTACTTTTCTAAGCTCTTCAGTCCACATACCTTCTCCTTCGATTGCAGTTTGTCTCACTACACTTTCTAAGCAGTTTTACCATTTTGGGATCCAACTCATTTACTCAAACCATAAATTCTCTGCTCATCTCAACATGTACTCTACTGGTTAAAGTCTGGAACATTGCTCTACAAGTCCATCTAATTTTCCAAACTCTTTTGATTGCACATATTTACTATGTAAATATTTATATTCGGATTTTCAATTTTGATTATAGTTAGTTTTCTTCATTATTGGTGTATTTATGCTCTGGATACTTTGTCACTTTTCCAAAAAAAAAAAAATAAGTTAATAATAAAGTTTATAAATAACAAATTATGAAATAACAACAGTATTCAAGTTATTACTCTTTGCCATGGGAACTATTTAATGCCATATGTAACTAATCTCCAAAGGATTCGATATCAATAATACTTTATAAGGAAAGTGAGTATTTTCAAAGTCACTAATTCAATAAATTATAAAATTTTATTAATGATAAGATTAATGACATTATCGGTAGGAATATTATAGGTGAAACTACACATTTTCAAACAAGAATATATATATATATATAGATATATATATATAAATTATATATATATAATATAATAATGATATAAAATATAATAATATATAATTATATATATATAAGTATAGAATAGGAATAATATATATATATATATTATATTTAATATATAATATAGCTAATATCATGTTAATTTTTCTTACGTTCTTTGGTGAAGTTTTGTTAATAATGAAAAAGTAAAATTACCCTATGAAAGAGAAAATATCAATATTTACAGTATTGGAGAAGCTCGATAAATTTTTAAATTCTTCTTTGTTAATTTTTATTTATTTTTAAGTTTTTTTAAACAATTTTATTTATTTAACTGTATTGAGTGCAAAGAAAATGTGCATGGATTGTTCTCAATATTTTATTATGTTATTTATGTTTCTTACGCGTATTAATTATAAAATACATACGATTAAAACAAAGAGGTGAATTAAATATGTCAATCCAGCGAGTTATTATAAAATTAATAGTGCGAGTAATGTTTTTATGAATATTAGTTTTAAATATTTTTTTGATCTAGGTAAAAACTTTATTATTTTTTGAGAGAAGTCCGTGACCTTGTAGATCGATTTTTATCATAGTAAGCCTTTTATTTTGTAATACGGAAACATCATTTTATAACGATCAGTTTGTATTAAAGAGGGATCCACCTTTAATATATCTCACGTATAAATTGCATAAAACATAATTATTAATTATTGTGCTAACTTATATTTATAATCAAACAAGTTTGTGCTATTAATCAATATGCATTGGTGAAACACACCCACCATGACGGGTGAATGTAACGGGAGTGTTTTAACATTAAAACTAAAAACAAAAAGGAATGAACATAAAAAAGATGTTTGATTCATATATTTGCGATATGCTGGGTAAAGATAAGGAAAAAATCATATTGAAATAAGTATAAAGGATATTGTCAAGAATTTAAACATAATACATACAACGTATATATATAACCTATAATACAAATAATATATAATAGAATATATAATATAATATATATATATATATATAGTATATATATATATATTATATATGTATTAAAAAGGGATGTAATGTTGGACATGATAAAACTTCAACTTCCATTCAATATATACTCGATTAATTAGTAATTTTTTTACCAAACATTATTAAAAAATTTAAAACTAAGTTGTAAAAATTCAAGCCAAAAATTTTATATATAGGAAAGCTAGAAAAACGTACACCGCGAAATATATTAACCATGAGCCTATATAATATAACTACCTAATAAACATAACGCAATCACTCACCATATATAAACTATATATATATAATAGTATATATTAATCTATATATATGAATATATAAATATAATATATAATAAAACAAATATAATAATATATATAATAAAAATATATATATATATACTACTCATATAAACTTAATTATATATATAATAATATATAAAATATACTACTATAATATATATTAACATATATTAATATAATAACATATATTATATATATAAATATAAATATAATATATATATATAATATATATATAATATATAATATATAATAAGATATATTTATATATAAGTATATATATTATATATATATATATATATATTTATATATATATATATATATAGTAAGATATATATAATAATAGATAATAATATAATTATATATAATTATATATGATACTATAATAATATATAATATATAATGAGATATATATAAGTATATTATAATAGTATATATATATATTATATATTATATATATAGAATATTTTGTAATATAAATTATATATATACTATATATATATATATATATTTATAATATATATATATATATTATTATATATATAAATAATATATAATATATATATAATATTATTTATATATGGATATAATATATATATATATAAATATATAGTATATAATATATAGTATATAGGATATAATATATATATATATATATAAATAAATAATATATCATTATGAGTACTATATATATGTATGTATAGTATGTATGGGATGAAAGTATTTACGAAAATGTATGCAGTGATGCAGGATGCATGAGTATTAATGTATGTATGTAGGTATGTATGAATGATGTAAATGCATGTATGTATGTATGATGTATGTATGTTGTAGTACATAATATATGTATGTATGATATGTATGTATGTATGTATGTGGTTTGTGGAGGTGTGTAAATCTAATGGGTGGAGGTTTAAATTATATGAATTCCAAATCTTCATTTTACTAAAGAATAATTCAATACCTAACTTGTGAATTGTGTTCTGTTATTAGAACGAAGTAAATTGCACTTAAAAGCGCAAAAGAATCAAATTCTTTTTGAAGTTTTGATAAACATTATACAATTTCAACTGCTATAATTCATAAAGTAAGCGGTTTTAATATATTTTCAATTAATTTGAAATTATGTTTGGCAAAAAATCTTTATTTGAATGAAGCACACACACATGTCTAAATAGGACTAACTGTATGTCAATTTATTATCCAGAATAGATAAATATATTTATTAATTAAATTTATATTTTAGAAAGTATCTAATCAGAAAATATAAAAAGGTTTTTTGATAATTCTTTTCACTGGTACCGGTCTTTTATGAATTGACCAGAATTTTAAATTTTTTTTTTTAAATTGAGTAAATGTATTTCAAAAAATAAATACAGAAAAATAAGAATCAGTAATGGCAAATATAACACGTGATGATTAATTTACAATGAACAATCTTTTATAAACTCTTGGTACAGAAAAAGAAAAATGCAATTAAGTAATTCTTGAAAAGGATAGCATTTGGTTCAGCAGTTTTGTGTCAGTTGTATCAATAATTTCCTCCAGATAAAATCAACCGACAAATTTCCATAATTGATAGCAGAAAAGTGCGCTGGAATCCTCAATGAATTGTAACAGTTAAGATATGTCCTACAATGGAAAATGTTCTGAAATAAATTAATTTTTGATGGAAAAATATTTTTGACGTATCCATTTTCTCTCATCTTCAGTCAGTCTTAAAACTTAACTGAATTACCACTTAAAAATCTGAAATGAAACATGAAAACATCGAATTTCTGTGAGAATATAGAATTTTCAAAATAACAATTTAAACTAGCAATTTGCACCACTCATTTAATGTTTATTTCACACGTCATTTGCGTTTATAGATTTTAGCTATCTATGCATGAGAGAGTTCGAAAGAAGCAAATACCTGTTTATTCACATCAATATCATTCCCTCATCTAGCGATACATTTAGTATTCCCTTTTATTATCAGTATTGATTTCCGTGTTTATCTAATTAATGTCTTATAAGCTATTTCTTTAGAGAGTCTAGCGACTAAAACCTCATCAGAATAAACAAAAAATTACTTTGGGGAGATTTCCTATACGAGAGAGTTATATAAGAGACATAGTTGAAAAACCTTAATAATGAGAAAAATTAGACAAATGCTTCAAGAAGGATACTTGAAAGCAAAAACAGAACTAAAATACAAATTCGTCAGACTGATCATAGGTATAAGCTATAGTACTATATAATAATATATA
>JABUQX010047991.1:27500-30960 GCA_015478945.1 Trachelipus rathkii
CTAGACGCCAACCTATAGCAACACAATACATACCTCCACTTTTGACTCACAAACTCGGCAGGCGGTACACCAGACAGAACCCAATTCATCACAACTCAGACATTAAAGGCAATGACACCCCATTTTTACAAGTACTTGTATCCCACAAACAACGCAAACTCATTGAATTCCTTTGCATTAAAAACTTTCCCAACTTTAACATACAACAAGGTGAACACACTCTTGACCCCACCCTAAACAAAATTTTGAACACCAACTTCCTTTTTTCAAAAAAAATCTAAACTAAGTTTAAGACTAAGTTTAACTTTTAATTAATTTTAACTTTTCTAACATAACAATGCTTTATTTAAATATTTCATTAAGTCTTCAATTCAATAGTCGTCTTGAAAGAGGATCTAGTAATCAGGTAAGATCAAAAAGGTAACGCTCGTAACATCTAGAAGCCATCTTTATACTTAAAAATTTATTACTGAGACGTTAATATGATTTGCAGTTTATTATTAATAATTCAGGCCTCCTACCTTGATACCTACTAAACTTAGCGTCTTATTGCTCTGATTTCTACTAATATATATCAGTATAGTATGATATTAGTATATATATATAAATATAGTATATATATAATAATATATATATATATATATATATATATATATATTATAGTATATATATATATATGATATATATATATATACATATCATTGTTATTGTTATATTATAGGAATATAGGAAAAAGTCAAAAATTAAATAAATATAATAACTTGTAAGCATAATTATTATTGGTAATATAATGTTTTTAACTACCATAAAGGTTAGCGGTACTGTTGCACGAACTTCACAAAGTTGAAATAAAAATATTAGCGACAAAATTAGCAAGATTTGTGATAGCGGATTGGTGAAGCAGAAAAAGTTGTGGAAATGCGGAAATTTCGATAGCGGATTATCAAAGCATAAAAAGGTGCGGGAAATTGCGGAATTTGGTTGAGCGGACTGGCGAAGCAAAAGAATGCTTGAATTGTGAGCTGCGGAATGTCAAAACCAAAGTTAGTTGAATTAACGATTGCGAACTGACAAAGGTGCGGGTGCACTTCTGATATATATATATATATATATTATATATATATATATATATATATTATAATATATATATATATTATATATATATATAATATATATTATATATATAATATATATATATATAGTATTATATATTTATTATATATATAAATATAATATATAACTATATATATATATATATATTATATATATATAATATATATAAATAATATAAATAAATAATAATATAATATATATATATAGTAATATATTATATAATATATATATTATTATATATATATATAATATATATATATATATATATATAATATATTAAACGATATTTTTTAAATGATATATATCGATGATTTTTTTACCGGATAGTATCGAGGCAATTTGATGTTTTTATATAATACGATAATTCGATATAATCGATATTTTTTTTTAATATCGCAATCCCTTTAATTTTGTCTGTGACCATCAAGGTTCTTAAGCAGGTCTTTTTTAGAATCGTATAGGGAGTGCCAGCGATTAACAACTAAATATTTAAACTTGTTCCAACTCCTTCTCAATCTCCAGCAAGCAGTTGTAGTTTCCTGTTTTGGGCATTCCGCAAGTCCTGTGCTTGGTAAGTGTCTTATTAAATGGGTCCTGGCCCAAGGACCAGCTGGAACACATTTTGAAACATCCCTTAGTAAATCAAGATGTTTTAATAATGTGTAGGGAATGCAACGGCGATGTTTTAGTTAGGCTAAGTTCATCATGTTCTTCAAGCAGATTTTCAAGCTGGAGGGTATTGTTTTTCAAAGAACCTCTGTGTCACTGATTTTGCTCATCTCTCACGCGTAACCCTAATCTCGCAATCGGTACCCGCTCTTCGTTCTCTTCGTCAGCCCGTGTCTGCATGAGCACCACCCGAAAGGCTTACATAAATGTGCACATTTATCTGTTGTAAATGCATGACAACCTGAAGATTAAATTTTTTAATGAAGTCGTTTCCTGTGTAGGGGTAATATAAAAAATTTTGTTTCAAAAGCTGAACTCTGAAAAAATTGTTTATCTGACCCTTATGCCAATGCCAAATTTGATGAATATCCGTAAATATCTGTTGCTGGAGTGTGCTGGTCTGAGACACAAGATAACTCTCTACAAGGCAAGGATGCCTCTCTCTCCTTCAAAAGTTCAAATTAAATCAGTGAATGCGTCAACCCCAGAGAACTCCTATTTGTTCCCAATCCAGCCTGTCTGCGGTTGTGGCCAAAATAACTGACCTTACTGAATAATGTTCGCTAATCTAGTCTTTCCCAATTATGCATAATGACATCAAAAGAATCCCTCATAACTTTTCTTTCTGGAGGGAGGTGGAAATCAAGAGTTCAGGTAGGACAGTGAATTTGACAAAGAGCTCAGATTTCGCACAAAAATGTAATAGGCCGCCCAAAGCAATTAGCAGAATCTAGAAGCATAAAATCATTTGAATGAAAAAAATTATGTAATGGACAAATGAACACTTGGTTATTTGGGGTTTCCAAATGTCGAAAAATTTTTTTTTGCATGTACTCGTATTCTGTATAAGTTTTTAGCCTGTTATTGGCCCAACTTATAGTTAACCTTACTTAAAAGATAAAAACACTTACTTATAAGCAACTCAAGAAGCTTCTATGTAAGAATATTGTCGGGCAAATAGACTGGAGAATGATGGTCTGACGCTTTTGGCAGGCGTCTCGCTGTCTGTTGACAGCTACTCCGACCAACGCTTTGACCCTCCTCAATGCATACAACAGCCCTTGTGCCAGAGAAGGATGTTTCTAAAAAAAAATTTACAAATTAAAAATACTTATTCATGTAAATAAAATATGTGAATATTTTAAAATATTGATTTTAAAATTAAAAAAAGAAAATAAAAATCAAATAAAAAATATATGGTGTAAGTTACTTACGATCAGGTAGTGCAATTAGAGTTTTGTGTTGATTTAGTGTCAAAGTTGAAGGTTTGTTTTTTTACTACTTGCCCTCAAAATATTCCTTCTTGCTCTTGACCGCCAAATACTTAAATCAAAGATGGGGCCAGTAGGGCTCCAAGTGATCTGGCTGCTTTTTTCATGGAAGTACAGGCAGCATCACACTAAATAATTTCAAGAGTTGCACTCGACGAACTTCAACGCTTTTGCAATTCTTTTCCCTTTAAGCACTTAAATTCATATATGTTGCTGTTATCCCGGGATATAAACCACAAAAACACTGAAAATCACTAAAAACGGTTTAAATCGCTAAATCACAAGATATACCATTTAAAACTGAGCTAAACTAGGTTTAATGTTAATAATAATATAATAATCCAATATAAAATAATAAATAAAATAATAATATAATAAAAATGATGAATAATAATAATAATAATAAT
>JABUQX010047992.1:0-25000 GCA_015478945.1 Trachelipus rathkii
AAAACATATGAAGAATGATCCATGGACAAGTTGCATATTTTTGATATATTTTTTCTTACTGTATAATTGTGGAAAAAGAGATTGTATTTGATAAGTGAATTAAAAGGTTGGGCGAAAGGAATGACATTCCATAAATATACTTCTATCCTGTTTTCTTTCTATTTTTAGTTCACTATTACCTTCTATTCTTCCTATTCTGTCCGTAGAGGTTGTTCCAAACATCCTTTTGATTGAAGGTGATTGTAAGTATATGGAATGTGTTTATTTAGAACTGTATATGTTTTAGACTGTATGACTTGACTTATTATGTTTATATCTTTTTCTTTTTAGGGAATTCTACTTTTGGATAGTTTTGTGTTTATTTTTTAATTTTGAGGTTGAAGAAGTGATTTTGTATTTTTGTGCAGTTTAAGGTATTTACTTATTTATTTATAAATGATTTTCTCAAACAAAAAACCTAACTTTAACGACCAGTTGTTGGACGTCAAACTGAACCCAGAGTTTATCAGGTGGTTGGGTAAAGGACCTGGTAGTTCCAAGGCATACTGTATAAAGTATGTAAAACGAACTTTGATCTTTCTAACATGCTAAATCGTGATTCTGAATATAAAAAGTAATTCGAAATAGAAAGAATGGAAACCATTTTGAATTTATTAATAAAATTCTGTCCTTCTCAACCATCATTGAAAAACTTTCACGTTACGTGTTCCTATATAATACAAATATATAGTGAAAGTGTGTTGCAAGCTGGAAAATTATTGCCATTTTCCATATGATACAGATAATCATACTCAACCGGTTGTAAATGACCCTGAGTGTTCTATTATAACTAACCAAAATCAGTTTTTATCAATCAGTTTCATCTTTTTGCATTAAAAGATGATTTAACAAGGATCTGAATAGTAATGTTTTGGCATTAAAGGTGGTAGGATGATAATGTCCTTTAAACTCAGTGATGCAAGTATATATAAGGGGAACATTTAAATTTAATGTTATATCAGAATAAGTGCGGTATAGCTTTCAAATTTTATAATGGGTGTCCAGATGAAAATGTAATATGTGAATAAATATGCATTAGAGGAAGGTTTAACAACGTTATTGCTAACCCCCCAATACCCCCCTTCTTTGGCAGTTAAAGCCTTCATTTCTATGTCCTGAATCAAATTCAAAATGTTTTTGTATGCTCATTGTCTTTCTAAGAGACTTTGATTAGTTTTTTTCTCTATAGACTAATGGGAATACAATGTAATGTGGATTGTGGCAATTATTTAAAATTCAGGACTGATATTTTTCGCATGGTTAAATTGTCGACAGTGGAAGGAGGGGTTTTCTATAAATTAAGCAATTTTAAGTGGAGAATCTGAAATGAACATAGTTGATTCTCAAGACTAGTTGCATCCAATAATATAGCACTTATTAGTATCCTCATGAAAAGTATTCAATAAAGTAGTTCCTATAAATGACACATACAATAAATGTTTATGACAAATGTTGATTTAGCTGCCCCTAGGAAGTTAATATGAAAGAACATTTCAATAGAGTCAAAAAGAACCAAAGAAAAAGAAGATAGAATAAAAAGGTTGAAAAAAGAAAATTTATCCATTCCATATAGATCTATAAACTTGAAGAGCAGAGAAAGATGTCAAAAAATACTGAAAGCTTTGACAGAAAGAGACCCTTATAATAAAATCAAAAATCTTATAATAAAATCAAAAATAAAGTTAACCTAAATCTCCCCCATTTAGAACTTTTGTGATCACAGTGGAAGTTATTTCACCTAGTCCATTAAATGTAAGCTTTTAATTTTATTTCCCTTTTTGTCTAAATAAAACTGTTTACTTTTGGAAAAATAAAAAAGGAGTTGCGTTGGACGGCTATGAGGAAGGTATAAATCGATTAGTTAGCTAGAATTACTAAAAATAATAAAATATTTTTTTTATATATTCATCCATGATGATGAACAGTTTTTCTAAGTAAATATTTCACTGACTTAGTTCATTATGTTAGTTAACCCAGTGCAATTGATTTTAGATATTTGCTTATTTTATACGCCAAAAATAACGAAACACGCTGGTCAGGGAAAATTTGTGAATTTGGTCAGGGAAGGTCAGGGAAAGTCAAGGGAAATCAAATTCAAAAATTTCTTACCCTGTATATTATATATAGGTAATATAATATATATATATATATATATATATATATAAAATTTAGATCAAGGGGTTCAAATGTAAGTTTTCTTAAAGTTTGCAGATGATACAAAGTGGCTACCTTAGTAAGAAACAATATAGAATGGATAGGTATTTAAGTAATTCAAAATACTGAGTATCTTGAGTACACTTCTTAGGTCAACAATAAGTGGCAAAATAAATTTTAATTAATAGTAAATAAAAGTGCTAGTATTCTTAAGGTTCTTCACTTCAAATAAAAGATTTAACTACGAATGAATTGAGTATTCAGTAAATACAGTAGAGGTCTACAGTATGCGCAGTAGAGGATGTGCTCAGTAAGTACAGTATATATGACATACAGAAACCAATAAGCGAACAATCATGACAATCAACATTAACAGTAGCTTTATGGAACCCAAATATTATTAGTTAATAAAAATGTTGATAATAATAATAGTAAATATATATAAACACAAAATAAATAAAAAGAATTTTATAAGAGATGAGTACTTGTAACCAATAACCAAATTACAAACTAACGCAATTATATTATTAGAAGTATTGCGGAGAAGCAGATACTATTGAGGCACCGCTTCTTTGAATAAGAATAAGACCTAGGTAATGCCTCGCTAGAGAGCTCGTACACCACTGTTACGTGCAACAAGGAATTTCTCATGGCACCTCTCGACGGTTACACCGATTGCTATGAGAGAGAGTAGACTGTACAAGGAGTTAGCGATATGTCATAATCTTCTATGAAGCCGAGATTTCACGTCATGTTAGTGGTGATGTTGACTCAAGCCTACATGGACCCCTCCCCTACCCAGATCTATGTATTATATCTCAGTTTAAGTCATTGCGTTACAAAACAACAAGTGGTAAAAGTTTGAAAAGAACAATGTCAAAACTATTCTTTTGATCTATGACCACTTTACTTAAATTTTCATATAATTACAACAAACACCTTCGAAAACTGTGTTCAAACGTTCTTCTATTTTAGTGCACTAGTTTCGAGTAAGTTTTCTTATATCCAATCGGCCTTGAACTTATATTAAGAATATTATAGATCCACCTTACTTTACGTCGTGTGACCATATATAGAGAGAGGCATCACCATTCTAAGCAAAATATTGGACCCTGCCTTTTATTGAAGTTATATATATATATTATTTATAAATACTTATAAAGAAACAAAATAAAGTCTCAAACTATACCTAGCATATAAAAATTTGTGACCTAAGAAAGAAATTAAGAGATATTAGTGAGACATCGGCCAAATTAGATTTCTATGACTTCCACCATCTTAGATACGTGATACATAAATTTATTATATATATAATATATATATTATTATATAAAACGAAAAAATTTTCTGGCTGTGGCCCTATATATATATTATATGATATATTATTATACTGTATAATATAATATATATACTATATATATATATACTATATTTATTATAATATTATATATTATATATATATATATTAATATATATTATTATATATTAATATATATATATATATATATATATATACCGTATATATATATATATATTTATATATATATATATATATCTATATATTTATAATAATATATATATATTATATAACTAAATACATTCCCTCAATTATTATCATCTTCCTTCTTACTCCCCAAGACTGGGGGTAAGGTGGCGTATAGACATGCTATGGAAACAGAAAAGTAGTAGAAATAATTATGACGAAAGTAAAGAAAGCCCAGCCTTATACCGCCCCCTTTATATTACACTTTAGTTGAGACATCGTCACGCAGTAAGAAAATCCAACCCTCAACTTCACTTGAACTACCCCAGCCGGTCGATTCCCACATATTAACTGCAACCACTATACCATCCCAACTTAAACCAACCAACTAATATAATCTGCCATTACCTCGTCACACATTATGGCCAAACCTATGTCAAACAGTATTCATTGATTATTCTCATTTTATCATCTACACCTTATCTTCAACCACTGCACCTCTCTAATACATTCATTCCTATTTTATCAATATCTTACTCAACAACTAACACGCGCTAAAGATTGTCCATCTGTAACCATGTAGCATTTAGATTCATTATACTCTATATATTTATACAGACCATAACTCTACTGCTACCTAAATATACATATAACACAGCGTCTAGATAATACTACCAAACGCTTACAATAATATTATATTTCATTATATATATATAATTTAAAGAAAATTTAAATAAGATAAAATAATTTAAAACCAAACTAATTATTCTAATATATAATAATACTTAATATATTTTAACATTTTAATTACAAATGCAAAAAAAAACTAACCCAAAACAACTCACCTGTCATAGCTCACATAACCATATATTAATATAAATATATATATATACTATATTATATATAATATATTATATATTATATTATATAATTTCCAGAGGGTGGAGTCGGAGTTGTAGTATAATTTTTCAAAGGGTGGAGTCGTGAGTCGGAGTATCGGGAATTTTTGAAAGGGTATGGAGTTGGAGTCGTAAGTCGAGATTAAAATTTTTTTGAAACCAGACTCCACAAACATTCCTGATACAATCATCTGTACCATTAGGTATATATCTGGTCACTAAGTGACAGATGGAATTAAATTATATTAAATAAAATTATGACAAGATATATATAATTATTATTAAATATATATATATTTTATATATATATATATTTAAATATATATTATATAATTATTATAATATATATTATATATATATATTCTATATATATATATATTATATAATTATATAATATATATATTATATATATATATATATTAATACTATGGTCATAATTTAATAATATTATATTATATATATATATATAATAATATATATATATATAAAATATATATAATTATATTATAATATATAGTATATATATATATATATATATATATATATATATATATATATATATATATAATCAACAGCCTAAACTCAAAAAACAAACTCATAAAACAATATTTATAGCAATCAACATCAACAAAGCATTCAATACAGTACGCCAAACACAACTTGTCCGCAAAAATAAACAATCTCAACATCCCGACCTACCATCATAATGTATACAGGATCTATCAATCTTATTTATATTTTATGAGGCACAATCAGTCACAAACTTCAGGTAATGCATTCAAACAAAGCATGACGAGTACGCCCAATGCGCATACTAATCCACTTAACACTATTCAATCACTAATTTTATGTGACTGATCTTCCACTACCACAAACAGATAGCACAATCATAATAACCTGCGCAGGTGACATCAGGTATTAATTAAACTTAATTAAGTACAACGGGTATGATAAATGAATGTCACTTCTTATCTTTATTACTTATAACTAATTAATTTAAGATTTCATAGATAAATTTAATGGTTCAAGGCAATTATTAGTTCAATTTCGAATAAATTGTTAACAAAATTAAAGTGTTGGTTAAAAGGATAATTAATAGCGCAGCTTCTTATGTATTAGGCACTCTATTAAACCGTAGTCTTATCTAACTTACTGGGTTTAAATCAAATATTAATTTTATTTCATAATTAACAATAAAGTTCACATAGAAGTTAATATAACAGAATTACACAGTTTAATAATTTAAATCACCGGCTTTTACAGTGCCAATTGTTTACTCGTCCTCTCATCTTATTACATGAGGCACAGACTGACTCCCTACCCCTGATTCTTTAACTCTAGACTCTAACCCCCTGAGCGTCACTCTTTGTGATTTGCTCTTACAAAATCGAAATTACATGGTAACAAAAAACGTAAAAATCTCTTATTTAGCACAATGACTTAGAATGGAGTTTCTGTGTGCAGGAAAGTTTTTTGAGCAATTTGCTCACACGACTGGTGCCTAGCATAAATAATTAAGTAGAGACTAACATAATATATATATATATAATATACTATAACATATATATATCTAAGACTTTTCTCCATATATATATATATACTATATATATTTATATATATAACTGTACTACATAAATAATTTCTACCACTACAACACTAAATATACCTATCCAAATAATTATAATAATATATATCCAATCATACAACCTAAGCCAAAGGTATTAACTCACCCTATACTTTAGCCACTATAATATATTGAAGGTAGTCACAATCAGTAACCTATATATATTATATAGTAACTATACTGTAAACTTTATTCACAAATAAATTTATATACATATTATATAATATAGTACAATAAATAATAATCAGAATAAATTATATATATATATATAATTAGTTAAGGGATGCACCGGAATCTCCGGTTCCGGCTCCGGCTAGGCCGGAGTTCCGGCCTTTTTTAAAGCATCTCCGGCTCCGCCTGAGTATCTCAACTAGTATACCTCTGGCTTCTCGACGGCCTGAGACCTTATTTTTTGAAACGTAGTTTTTGAAAATAAAAACTAGATTTATAATTTTATTGAAAGTATTTAAAAAAATGACTTCAATTAATTTTTATCTAAAAATTAATAATATCTTCAACATAAATGTGTGCCACTATATTTTTAAATATTTTTTGATTTTAATTAAAAATTAAGTCATAAAACTATTAAATTTTATAATAACTATAATAATTATGATAATATGACAGCTAAAATGACACATTTACTAAATTTAGACTTAAATTATTTTGATAAAATTATATAATATACAAAATTTAAAAGGGTTTGATATCCAAAATGACTACCCTAACAAAAATACACTTCTTTGATAAATCTAGCTTTTAATGCAATACAGAAATAGGTTATAAGTGAATAATTGGTAAAATAACTTTTAAACTACGTGCCATATCTGAGCAAAAGACTAAAAAATTATGATTTATATTTATTAACTTTTAATCTTTAAATTATTAATTAGAGTTTTTAAGTTTTAACAAACTAACATTGAATAACTTATATATATAATTATATATATATATATATATATATATATTTATATTTATATATATATTAATATATAATATATATTAATATATTATTAAATATACCCACAATAGATATTATATATAACCTTATATATATCAATACTTATATTATTACATCTACATGTCAAATTAACAAACTACTCACACATTATAATATGTATAATTCTATTAATAGAAAAAAATATTAAGGACATAGTATATATAATATATATATATATCTAATAAGAATATACCTATTTATTATTATTATTATTGTTGCAAATGTTATATTATTATAGCTGTTATCGATACTGTATAGAGTATTAAAACAATAGAATTTTTTGAGAAATAAAAATCTCTCATTAAATTATTTAACACAACAGTCAGAGCTGAAAAGAAAAGTTTTTAAATAGCTTTATGCATTAGCTATTCCATCTAGGCATATAAATCCATTCTACTATCTAATACTATGTAATAAAATTATCAATGCTCTATTAAATTTATGATGCAAGAATACAAGGGCTGATCAGCTATTATTGGAGAAAAGACGATTCCTTTTACTTGTATATAATATTGTTCTGCTTGGGCTAAACATTCTACCATCTTCTAAATACAGAAGGTTGTGAAGCTATTGACAGATATTTCCACGTAGGCTATTCAGAAGTTACGAATGCTAACTTACAGGATATATAGAAGCTTTTTCTTTCATTTAACCTTATACCACGTGGATACACAGTAACTGATTTCTCGTCATCAAATATCAAGTGGTAGCTTGCGTAAACTAATTATTATCCACAGAATAGTTTGAATCATTATAGTATTCTTAAACAGTTAATATCTCATCATGTTGTTTACATATCACCCCACTACATCAACTCAACACAATAAGCTGCTCAAATACTACGCTCTTATCAATTAACAATCATTTTCTTCACTTATTGATCATCAGATTCTTCACTTTGGCTGATTATAACTCTGCAAATATATCTACCTTTTCCATCACTGACGATATTCTTGTAGCATGTACTATTTCAAGTCCATCCAGAAATTGAATGTGTTCCTTCATCAATTATACATCGCGCAGATTTTCATTTCATTTTCAGATTATTTCATGTGAATCCTGCATTTACTTGTTGCCTTAGCAACATTTTGAGATCATCATTCTTTTTCATCAGAATCTGAACTTAGTGTAATATTTTCTTAATATAGTTATAAAAAGGCATCTGCTTTTTTGAAGCATATAATAAGAGTTACAAAATTATACTCCTGCATAAATAATCAAAGGAGACGCATATAAAATTGCGTATCTGTGGGATTAGACTAGGTTATAGCATAGATAACATAAAGTTTCTTCTCTTTAATGGTATTACCATAACAATTGTTCAGACAATCAGATATTCTAAACACAAATATCAAATTATCATTCATCAAGGATATATATAATCAACACATGTCTTCATAATTATTCACTTCACAGTTTTTGATAAATATTTTTTGCAATGCATTAACTGCAGGTATTACAAAAAGATGATAAATCTACATCAACATCACTCGCATCTTTTTTAGTTAACTCTTCAATGGTTGTAGCAATCTTACTATATTCTCTCCATTAGCTGACAGAGAACGGCATTTAATTATTTCTAGCGTGATTATTCGAATTAGAAGAATATATTAAGTAATATTCGCAATTTTTACTCTATGATTACCTTTGCAGCATATAAATTGATGAAATTCCATCTTGTATTCCACTCTTAGGATAAGCTTGTTTATATGGCAAATTTTTGAAGATTTTTGAATTATTCAGTTAACTTAGTTGTAGCGATTGGTGATCTACTACAATTTTCCTACATTAAGTAATTAAATCTTTAATTTGATTTTTGAGAAAATATAGCATCAAGTATTACTTACTAGCTGTAAAGGAATGAATAAAAACAATCCTCATTTTTTTAATATTCCAAAAACTTATTTTTTTCGCTCTCATACCTTTTGGAATGTTTGGTGCATTATCTGGTTAGGACAACATGAATATTTTTCTTTTTAAATTACTCCAGCTACTTTAAGTATTCCTTAACTTTATTAGACAATATTTTCAATGCTGAAATGAGATTAACAATAAAACCTACTGCTTTGTAATGTACCTAACTCTTCTTTACGAAATCTTTATCAAATCCAAATGCCCTGACTATACTTATAAAGCTTTCAATTGTTATATGAGCGAGTTCACAAATATCTGATGTTAATGATATTGCTATGAATTTCTTGCAGGCTGAAGTGTTTATTTTGTTCCTTTACCCTTTTTATTTATATTACGTTGGGGTAATTCCTTCTGCAAGAGTTTACTTCCATTCCCTTCGACTATCCATTAATATTGGTGGAATTACGTGCGAATTATTAATCCTCATTATAAAATACCAATGTCTATCTACAAAAGAAAATGGCAGATTGTCCATAGCAATCAATTCCTAACAACAATTTTGGAATGAATTTCTGTGCTTTTTCTATCATTAATGTCCGAAATGTACTTTGTTTTTCTTTCTCAGTTAATTTTATCAAAACAGATATAATGCTGAATAGATCTCTTTTTAATATAATTTATAAAGGTAGAAGTTGATGATAAGTGCATGGACATGGATCATCATCTGCTGTGTCTGTGATATCATGTTTCTTTAAATTTGGCCATCCTTTCCTCAGAAGATTCAGATTTATTACTTTATATCTTCAATATCGTTGGGATTTATGTTTCTTTATCAAGATATGATCCAGAAATTAGAGTTTTGTGCTATATATATTATTTAGAACCTTTCTTTGGGTTTCCTCTTCTTGATAGTAATTAGTATCCCAGTAGCGCACAAAAGACACTGAGCCTTTACTATTATCGCTTACTTTAATTTTTAAAGTATATCGCCAGACACTAGATAGACATAATATTTACAGAAATGGAAATTAAATAACAGATTTTTTTAATATTTTTAAGATAAAATTTGGAAAAAAATAAAAATAATATATATGTTAAAATTATATAATATATATTTAATATAAAAATATATATTATATATATAAATATATTTATATATATATATATATATATATATATGAATTAGAAATTACAATTATAATATTATTATACTATAAATAGTATATAAACATATATAATACCTTACCTACTTAATATACCCTCTACTACCTACCTCTCTACTACCATAGTAAATAAGATATATAACTTATATATTCATTATACTAATATAATTCTTAATTAGATGTAAAACATCAAATCTCTACACATTACTAAATATAATATATATACTCCATAATATCTTAAAAACATATAATATTATTTGTATAAGTACATACCTAATATATATTATTATACTCATACTCAATATCTATCAACTATATCAAACTCACTCTCATTATATATATGACAACTTAACCACTCACAACTATATATTATACTCATAATAATCTAATATATAATATATTATTCTTGATTATATTATCATTCATTACATAATAACATCTTATAATATTTTCACTCATTAATAAGTACTGGATAATAAGGTAGATATACTTCCATTAAATTTTGTGATATTTCATTGTACTACGGTCCGGCTTTAGAAAGACTCCGGCATCCAGTCCGGAAGTAAAATTTTTCATGGTGCATCACGTGTTCACTTTCTTTTCTTGTCTCTCCTGTGTCTTCACTTTGTCGCGGGTCCAACGAATATAACTTCGCGCGTGCATTCTAATATTATACTAATTATATATATCACTTACACATAATAAGTATAACATTAATCGTCCCATCACTAAATTATATATATATACAATAAAAAAATTTCCTTTTTATTAAACTAGTAGATATAATATATTAGTCAAATATATGATCTCACATTAATTTCTACATATGGTTACTAATAACTTTCTCATATTCTTATGATTTTATAATTACATTTTCATTCTTTTTAAACTAACTAATAATTTTCTTCGAAGATGTATACGGAGTTGCGTCAGCTTTGATGAATGTTGACCAAATGGTAGTAAGAACAAATGGTGTCGTTAAAGCCATTCCGATGAGTAGAAGTGATTAGAGTGTGGATCAAACCTTCAATTTTTTTAATTTCATTGTACATATCACAAATAGGGTTCATATAGGCTAACATTCACATAACATTATCATTATAGATACCATATGTATAAAATATCTTATACAACTCACAAGCAAAATCTTACTAATACCTTTCCATTATATAATTACATCCATGCGTAGTTTTATTGTCTTGATAACATTAAATAATAATCAAAACCTTTTTTAATTACCTCACTCATTTCCATTATCATTTCTTTCACCATTCATAAGTATTTTTATTATAAATTCTTTATCAATCTTCCAATAATACATCCGCGGCAACATCCGCATCAAACTCTTGTTTCTGTATCTTTATAAGATATGTCATGCTCCTCGATCGAGGTTACTGCATCACTATGTAGACTTATCCATATATATATATATTATATATATATTATTATATATATATATACTATAGTATATATATATAATAATTAACTAATATTTATATACTTATATATTATCTATATATATATATAATAACTTTTTGGTTTACTTCAATTTACTGTGTTATTGGGGGTTATTGGGTTTCGGGACTCATGAAATATGGACTACGTTTTCTTTGTAAACTGTCTCCGATAGGTACCCCTAATAAATTATTCATTTTTTTTTTTAAAGATTCTTAGCAGTGGAGGAAATATTTATCAGGGTACCTCTAGGCAAAGTCTCTTATATTCAAAAGTATCATATAATACGACCTAGACTTTCTCTCCCTTCCCATTTCTATGGCATTCATGAGTAATTCTGGTGCGTTCTTTGTAAGCCCTTAACCGCAGTCGCTCCGACTATACACAACATAGAATTCTAGGGTATCTGCATTTCACGTGGGTTCCTTATTTACGAAAGATAATCGCCCAATAAGTGTTTTACAGCCTTCAGTGTCCGAACGAACGTGGCCAACGAGATCTATGGCAATCTTTCACATGAGCAGTGTTCCCGACTAAAATTCTACGGAGCGACTTCGTAAATAATATCTGCTAATTGCCTAACCGTGCCAGTTGATATAGTGTGTGTATATATATATTTTACTAGACTACAGCACTTGCTATTAAGCGCTATAACAGTAACAAATTTTTTTTATTGCCTTGTGGGTATGCAATTTCAACTTTTGTAATTTTTTGGGAGTGCTTGGTTAGTATATTAGTGTTGCACTCACGTATAAATCATTATGTGCTAGGAGAGTTCCATTTTGAGATTCTCTATGATGATTCTGTAGATCAGTGTTATCAGATACTCACTCACTCCCGGGTATATATAATTGATTCATATATATTATAATTGCGCGAGTGATAGTCGAGGCTGTAGTGTATGGACTATATATCTAATAGTGTGTGGTGTGAGCACTCCCTCACGTGTCGGCGAGTTTGACATGATGGGGTTGTGTGTCAGCATGATGTGGACGTTCGACTCGCATATGTCATCTGAGAGGAGTGTGATCCATATGGTTATAGGTTGGATGTGGTGATAGTAGTAAGTATGGCAGGTGAGATGTTGTTTCAATCTCGTTACTCATCTACTCTTGTCATGACTCTCAGGCAGTGACAGCATCGGTTGATGTTTAGCTGTGAAGCTAGATAGTCTACGTTCTAGTACTCGAATGGATAGTAATAATCGTATATATCATAGGGGGAGCTAATAGTACGGATTCCTGTGGGTATGCCTATTTCATTGTGAGTGGTCAGTAATAAAGGATATAGGTCTGAGCGATGAGCGTCGGTAGATCTAGAAGTTAATGGTCAATTATATACTGTAGATAGTTTCTTTCGATGTTTCATACGATAGCAGTAGATGTGTAACTGACTAGTTGCGGAATGTGTCGTGGGAGCAGACGTGAATATGCCTCACTCACTGTGATAGGTGAATATATAATTACTCTGAATATGGGCGGATATACTCGAAGTTCTAGATACTCGCTCTCATGATTGTGTGACTGCTCGATAAGGTATAAGCGTCGCGATATATGCTGGCGCAATAGTGATACTCTCTCTCTCACTGTGATATATATATATATATGAGGTATATATATATATATAGTTACAATGTTTAAAGTAACTAACAGAATCATTATTCAATACCCTTAAAAAAAGTTCTAGGGAATTTAGTCCGAATTTATTATTTTAGAGGGATAATTACATTTTATTCCTTTCTATATACATTATTATTTTTATAATTTATAAAAAAAGTTCTTTTCGGAGCTTTTTAAACTTCACTTCGAATTTAAAAATATACACAGTATTTATTGACGATTGTTGAGACTTGACTACTGTTAAGCCTAGATTAAAAGCCTAATGCTATTTGAAAGCGTAACTCAAAGCGTAAAGATGAAACTTGACATTTTTAAAATACCAGATAACAGAAAACGATTGTGTTTTAATAGATTTTCTGCAAAAATACAATATAATCCTACATGAGAAATTATGTCAGAGATGTCGAATATATTTTGCGTAATAAAAGTAAAAGCAAATACTATTTTAAATACATATTTTGAATAAATATTTAAAGATATATAACCTAACCTAACTTAACCTAACCTAACTTAATCTAACCTATCCTAACCTAAGCACTAACATTTATAAATATGATAGTATTGCGTTAATAATTATTAAGCTTTTATTTAGATACTATACGACTTGCAGATACAATCGTCATTGCCGAAGAGTGGACGATCTGAGATTTTTTATGAACGTTCACATGGAAATATAATATAGTTCAAAATAGAAAGACCCCCTTTATGGGAGTCTCTCATTTTATCAACAGATAAATTAATATATAATCGTACACAACCATACTATATATATATATATATATATTATATATATAGGTTGTAGTATATATTATATATAATATATATATATAATATATATATATATAGACGTAATAAAATGTTTTTAAAGAATAACATTCAGTAATTATAATTTGGATACGGGTCACCTTTCAGCGAATTTAACGATATTAGGGAGCAATATATATCTATCGAAAGAGTCAATATGTAAATCGATATTTCTTTTTTCCTCAAAAGGAAAAAGAACATATATACTATATAGTATACTATTATATTATTATATATATATATATATATATATATATGATATTATATATATATATTAATATATATATATATATATATATATATAGAAAAGGCTTTAAAGTGTAAACTACGACTGATTGTTAAAATTTTTTTAACTTTGAACGCAATTTCCTTGTTTTAAAATTTTTTTATCATCAATCACTATGAGACATTGTAGTGGTGTCATGATAATGTTAGATTATCACATGTCTCTGACTATAATATATTCTACTGGCATGACGTATTGTGTGTGTGTAGTGAAGGTATTGATATATTATCTCAATAGGGGAGACAGTCTATTTGAGAGTGTGAATTATACTCTCTCTACACTCTCACGCGCACACTAGATCAGGTCATGTAGTGAGTGGAGACACTCTCGCCAGTCATATTGTTAGCTATCTTTAAGTGAGCTCAGGAGTGAGGTGCACACGCGAATTGATGTGAGTGTGATTTAGTATCTGAGAGTGTGTGTGGAGGAGAGACGCGAGGTGACGCTTGGTGATTGATTATATATCGAGTTGGAGAGCTGCTTTGAGGCAGAAACTCCACACTCATTTGCAAAATTCATGTTTGCTTTGTTCAAAACATCACAACAAACGGAACATTTTAACTCGAATGGCTAGGCTAGGCCTAAGCCATAGTATAAAAAAAAACAACCGTGCCTAGGCCCTTTGGGATTAATTGTGATTTTATTTTCAATATATTTTTAGAACTGTTCTGAAATCACTTTCTTAGAAAGAATTTACTTTATTTAATTTCATTACTCTTTATTTATTACTTAGTTTATTAAAAATAACTTTTTTTTCTCAATTCTACTCAATCACCACAATAAAGCTTCTTGGCGTCGATGACGCAATCCTTCTCTGGCCGACATAAGTACGACAACTTAAAATTTCAGCTATTTGGCGTTGTCTCCAGTTTAAACATTTTTTCGCAGTTTGATGACTAAAAGCTACGCTGACGTACGATTCCTCTTACGTCACAAGTTGGCAGTGAAGAACCAATTGCAGTAATATGCTTCAGTTTAGGGATACCCGATATCTAAAAAATATCGATAAATGTAATTCATTCTATAAATATAGGTGAATTACCTTCGATATTATCGCCAGAAAAATATCGTCGATATTCGATATATCGATATTTACATAATTCGATATATATATATATTATATATATATATATATATATATATATATATAATATATATATATATATATATATATATATAATATATACTATATATATATATATATTTATATATAATATTTATATATATAATATAAGGCCAGCTCCCCGAAAGCATCAGTGCATCTAACGTAAAAATACTATAACAGCTATTGGAAAATAAATTACATTTTTGATTTTTAGCAAGCAATTCATATCGATGAAACTAAAAAAAATTATTTTATTCTAATATTTATTAATAACACCTTAAATATTAGTATAATCTTTGGTCTGGCAGCTTAAGCTCTCATCAAAGTCGCAGCGCTCGCAACTCATCAACCTTCCATTTCTGCAGTAGTGCTAGAGCAAGGGTTGCCAAATGTTTTTTTATTATGCTCTGGAGAAAATGTCAAATTTTTTTTTATAACTTTGTTTTAATTAAAGACCTACCTACATAGAATTTGTTGCACAGTAGCCGAGAAACCCCAATCTGTCCTTCTTTGTGTTTACACTTGGGATATCTTTTAGTTTAAAAAAAATCAACATTTGGCATCTTTGAAGTTCACTCGAAGCGATGGAGTCCTTCGTTCTTCGTTTTCCTCATTATAATACAGATTTTCCAACATTTTTAACAATTTTAAATTTTTCAAAAGCGTTATTTTTTTTTTTTTAATTTCATGAATAGAAATGTCTCCTGATTAATAAAATTTTATTTATTTTCCTGTAGTTATTTTTTTTTGTTAAATGCATGTTGCTTTCGGGAGGCTGACTTATATATTATATATATATATTATTTTTTATTTTTATAAATATATAATATATATATATTATATAATATTATATATATATATATATATATATATATATATATATATTATATATATATATTATATTAAGTGATGCGCGGATGCGGATGTTTGGATATATATATATTATATATATATATATATTTTATATTATATATCATATATATATATATTATACTATATATATACATATAATATATATATATTATATATAATAATATTATATATATATTATAATATATTATATATATATGCCTAATATATTTCGGGTTTTACCCACAATCTATTAATATAATTGTACCAGGGTGGGACGGGGACCACTCAAATGCACCACAACTCAAATGCACCCCACCAAGATTTAATGAAAGAGATTTTACACAATGGATTTATATACTTTTTGCTCTTGTATTGAAATCCAAATATAGGAAGGTTGTGCTTGAGAAACATCAATTTTTCTGCCTTTTCTGCTGAGAGTCTGTTTCTCTTTTCATCATATATTTAGCCGAGCCTTGCTAAATACTCTCTCACTTTGAAATCCTAGTTTTGAGGACAGGCCCAAGTTATTTCCTTGCAAGTTTAACTGAAGCGTGGGTAACATTTTGCCTTACTTTTCCACAACTAATAGGTCATCCATTTGTATTTGTCGTTTTTTTTCTTGGTGATAGTTTTCAATCAATTTGCACTACATCTTTTGGGTAATGCGTGTTTATTCATCACTACTGGACTGTAGAAATTATACCCGTGAATCTGTTATTGATTTACTTCTATAGGAGGTGTTGGTTCTGTAGATTTTGTTTTTTTCCTTTTAATGGGTGGCGAATTAATAGACTGTTCGGATTGAAGTTTTTCAAACTGCAGCACAAAGTGACTATTTAACTTGTTCAATTTTGTTACAAAAAAACTTGCCTTTATAACGGGGAATCTAGATAAGTTGCAATAGTTTGAAGGTCATTAATTTCCATAAAACCACAACGTTTTTCTAGCTCTAGTTTTATTACATCTTTCGTTCTTTTTAAACCGTCATCATTTTCATTTGAAGATGGTTCAAAATGCTTCCCTAGCGTAGAGATTAATGGTATTATATCGGAGATAGAAGCTGTAGAGGCGCTGATTTTTTTGGCAACAATAATCTCATGTGACTCTGTTGAATCAAATTATTATGAATTTCTGCTGTGAGATCAGAAGTCATCATTACACAGTTGAATCGAGTCCATGTCTTATTTAAAGTTTGCGTTCAGATTCATGCTTAAGTATTTTTATTATAAAATTTTTATCAAATCTCGATAATAAACATCCGCAGGGAAAAGGGCGATGCGGATTTTAAAAATTGCGGATGCGGATGCGGATGTTTAATACATCACTAATTATTAATATATATATAATATTATATATATATATAATACTAATATATATATATATATATATATATATATATATATATATATATATATATATATAAATATATGAGATTTTCTTTATATATATAGGGCGACAGGCTAGCAACCCGGTCCTTTCCTTGCTTGCATTACTCTTGGACCAGCGTTGGATTTTTATGCGCCAAGAAGCACAATCCTCTGGAGAGCTCTGTGAAACGAGTTTTTGAGGCTAATGGAAAGCCCGATGCTAGTTTATACTGAAAGGTCCAAACCTACCTGAGAAGTGTTTAAACTCGAATTCTGACGTCGGAAACCATTACGCCGAGAAATTGTTTTCTTGTTCTAGGGTCAAGAGTTTCGGGCCAAAAAAGAGAAGGACGCTGGACCAACTCGACACGGGCGAAATAGCCTTCCTGGAGTTTATTATATATATATATATTATATATATATATATATATATATATATATATATATAACTACCTACTCAGTATATATATATATATATATATATTATATTATATTATATGTCAACCTCCAGAATTAGGCGTAAGTACATAAGGTTAAAAAACCTAACGATAGCTTACACAACATTGAATACATTTTTGAAATCACCGAGCAAATTTTAGTTATGAAAAAGTAAACAAAATTAAATTAAAATTAACAAAATAAAAAAAAATAAAGTTTTTAGTATTTTTCGATAAGTTTTTTTTATATACAAACGGCGAAATAATGTTAACAAATTATTTGCATTCTTTAAAAACAATGAGCAGTTGTTAGGTATTTTTTAACAGTATTACGGTTTAATACTAACCTCAAACTAATCTAACCTTATATATATATTAATATATATATTATATATTATTATATATATTATAATATATATATATATAATATATATATCATATATAATATATATATATAATATATTATATATATATATATATATATAATATATATATATATATATATATAATATATATAATAAGTGTAAGATATTGCAATTATTTGTTATCTACAGCGCCTTTTATATATAATTCTTATCTTTAAGCTTTTTATTAGTCTTGTTGTTTATTGCATAACCGTAAGTAATTGGATTCTTTAATCTATAGCTAAATTCTTTACTGAATCAAACCCTAGATCTCTGAAATGCTTATTTAAAAGGTCCACAATTTATTCATTAAAAGCTCTAGTAAAACAGTAAAAGCTCTCATGGAAAAATAGATCCTCAAAGTGAAGATGCAAGCAAATGTTATAAACACTGGCTTTACATCTTTAAAGAGTATAGAAAATCTTTCAAAAAATCAAATGATGAAGGATTCTATCTAAGTGTCTTAGCAAATTGCCTCTCATCCGACAATTTTGAACTGATTTCTATGTGCCAGACCTATGATGAGGCAATGAAAATACTGGATGAGACTTTTAGTAAACCACAGAGAGAACATGTTTCAAGATTCAAATTGATGAATAGGAAACAACTGCCAGGAGAATCTCTAGATTGTTATATCAGAAGCCTTAAGAAATTGAGTCTGACGTGTAATTTTAAGGATATGAGTGCAAAGAATATCCGGGATGAATATATAAGAGATGCATTTGTTTGTGGAATATCTTCTAATTACATTAGAAGTAGACTCTTTGAAAACGATAATTTAACATTAGATTTAGCGTTGAGCAAAGCCAGAACACTAGAATTAGCTGCGAATGATTCGATGACCTTCGAGAGTGATAAGACTAGAGTTATTAGGACACAAAGCCTAGAAAATGGAATGGATTCATTTTAGTCAGAAATAGAGCTAGACAGTGAAATAAAAGAAAGATTAGCCTTAGTTAAGAATTGGAAACATTGTTTTGGCTGTGGGAGCAAAACATGGCACAAGAAAAATGATTGTAAAGCAAAGCACAACATATGTATGAAATGTAAAAAGAAGGGTCATTTTGAAAAGATGTGTATTAATAAACAATTCAAAAATTATTCATCATTAATATTACCTGAAGTTATATCGGTTGATAATTTAGTTAATGATAAAACTTTAATTGATTTTAATATTTCGAATTTGATAATAATGGGCTTAATATATAGTGAAAGTATAAAAATTTTTATTGACGAATCTATTGTTAAAAATTTGAGATTACCTGTGACTCCTTTTAAAAAGAAATTTCGTATGGCGATGTCTAATGCTAATGCGATCATCGAAGAATGTTGCAATGTTGATGTACAAATTCTAGGTGAAACTTATAAAAATGAAAGATTTTTAATCGGGAGAAATGTGTGCAATGAAATGATATTGGGATCCGAATTACAAAGAAAGCATGAGCAAATTCTTCTCGAGAAACAATTCGTCAAAAATTGCAACATAATTTATGTAATTGCAATTTATAAACTGATTTATTAATTTATAAAAAGTTTATTTAAAAAATTATTAAAATTATTAATGACTCAATTCCTAAAGAATCGTTAAAAATATTACCGAAGTTATTCCAGGAAAATTGTAAGCATTATTCTCTTTTGTTTTAGCGGCTTGCTAGACCTGTCGTGTAATATCTCTTCATTAAACCAAGTTTGGGATTGACATACGATGATAGATAATATTCTATATGGAGGAATAAAAACTAATTATTACCTAATATAGTAAAATGTTATAAAATTTTATGCAAATGTTTAAGATGAGTAGTCAGCTCTTTGGAACACAAAACATTTGCCACTCTTCTAACTTATCTTTTAACGATGAATTCAAATATGATTTTTTTTTTTTACATTTAATTAATTAGTTTTAAAATTTGATTTTTAGTATTTATTATTATTATTAATTTTTATGATTTTATTTATTTTTTTTAACGGAATTTCCGTAATTTTTTTATCGATAACAATTTACCATTAGAAGGTATGGATAGATGATTGTTTGCTTTGTCTTAAATGGTAACAAATATTTTGGTTAATGTCGGAATATGGTTTTTCTATTTATTGAATTTATGAAACAACATGACGCAACATGACGCCTGATGACGAACAGTCTCAGGATATGTACTATCAATGGAAAGCCACGCCTTACGAGCCACGAAACTCCTCGAAAACGAGAGAACCAGGGGACCCAGAGACTATTGTGCTTAGGACATGTGTATATAGGGTCGGGTGGAGAATGGGAGAGCTATTCTCCCTTGGGCTGGCTCGCTGCTGCGGACGTTTAACAACTGCGAAAAGTATACGATCACAACTACTTGATTTAATGAGAGTCGTCTGGCCAACGACCTCAAAGTCTTATAGTTTTGTTTAGATAGCATTAGTTATATATTAAGATGAATGTGGTTTGAATTCTGTATAAAGATAATAATAAAAAATATTAATATATATAGTATATTATTAATATATATCATTAATATATAATTATATTAATTAATATATATTATATATATATATTTATATATAAAATTATATTAATATAGATATATTAATATATATATATAATATTATATATTTAATATTAAATATTATAGTAATATTAATATATATTAATATTATATATTAAGATATATATTAATATATATTAAAACTTGATTAACAAAATTATTTAACTAACGAGCCAGCCACTGATATTAATTGAGAATTATTAATATATTAATAATTAATTAATATATATAGTACTAATATATAGAATATATAATTATTAATATTAATATTAAATATTAATATTAATATATATATGATATATATATATTATATAGTTATAATAATATAATATATAAATATTAATAATAATATATATATTATATTAATATGAATATATTTATAATATATTATATAATTATAATATATATTAATATATAAAATATAAAATAATATATATTATATATAATATATTAATTAAGTTATATAATATATTATTAATTTTAATATATTATGTATAATAATATTAATTATATATATATATATATATATATATATTAATATTAATATAATAATATATATTAATTAAATATATAAATTATATATTAATATTAAATAATTAATAGTAATATATATTAATATATATGATATATATATATATATATCTATATATATATAATATATAGTATATATGGCGTACTATATATCTATTTTATACTAGTATAGGTATATATTATATTAGTGAATATAAAATACTATACAATACATACTTATAGTATGTAGATATATATATATATAGTAGCTAATAAACGGTATCATAATGATCATTAATCATATTAGCTTCTTTAATACTAGTAGTGAACGTCCTAATATAAATATTTAAAAATGATAACAATATAAAAGCTTAATTAATATAATTATATAATAATTAATATATAGAATATTATATATAGAAAATTATTAAATTTTTTACTATATATATATACTATATATAATTTAAATAAATATATATATATTAATATAAATTATATTATATAATATATATATATATAATAGATATATATATATTTTATAATAATATATTATATATTAATAAATATTCATAATAATTATAATTAATATTAATATATTATTTAATAATATATAATATACTTATATATATATATTAAAATATTATATAATATAATTAAGTAGTATATATATATATTATATATATAAATATAATAAATATTAATATATATATATATATATATGTAATATATAAATATTAGATAATTATTAATAATTATATAATAAATAATATAATATATAATATATATAATATAATTATAATAATAGTAATAAATTTACTAAGTATGTTCAGTTAATATCCTAAGGATTTATTATATTATTTATCAGTAAAAAATTTATTATTAGGCCCAGATCAAATAAAATCATAATTTTATTATTATAATATATTATAATATTTATATAAAATATTATATATATATATAATATAAATATAATATTAATTATATATATATAATATTTAAAGCGAGTATATATTATATAATATTATATATAATATATATATATAGATATATTATATTAATATTCATTTAATAATATATTATATAAAATGTTTATATAAATATAATATATATGAATATTTAATAATCTAATTATCTATATATATAATTTAAAGGCTTATATATATATATATATATATTCAGGTTGCGTAATGGACATATATCTAAAGTATGCTATATTATTAATTATATAATAATAATATATATTATATAATATATTATCATTATATTAAAGATTAATATATAAGTTAATATTATCCCTCTGGATTAATTAATATGGTTATAAAAACGGATTTATTGTAACTTAATGATGCCTTATAAGTGTACTAATAATAAATAATTTCGGTAGGGGCCATGTGACCTTCCCTGGCTCCCCACCCAGGATACGCGAACTAGTGTACATATTACAATATATTTATCTTTATGCTATAGAATAAATAGAATATAATATATTTTAATATATAGAATAGAATACGAGTATATTATATATATATTAATATATATTAATAAATAAAATATATATATATATATATTATATATATTATTAATATTATATAATATAAGTAATATGAATAATATTATAATATTAATTAATAATATATATATATATATATTTATAATATTAAAAATATTATTAATTATCATAAATATATATATTAATATTATATATATATATTAATTATTATAATATATATTTAATATATTAATATATTAATATATATATTATTAATTAATATTAATAAATATATATTAATATATAATTAAAATTATTTATATGAATTAATTAAAATTAAGTTTAATATATATATAGTATTAATAAAAGATAATTCAATAGTAATCAAATTATTTAAATATATAGTATATTTAATAATATATATATTTATTATATTTAATATATAGTGATATTCATATAAAATATCTATATATATATATTATATAAATTGATGATTATATTATATAATAAAAGTAATAAATATAGTAATAAATAAATATTTAATTAATGTAAAAAAAATCTAAGAAAATAAATATATAAATATTATATAATATATTAGTTAATTTATCATATAGAATTGAGTCTGTAAAATTAAATATAATCATTTATAAAATTAATATAATATTTTATTATATATTAAAATATATTATTTTATAAATATATTATATATATATATATATAATATATATATATTATATTTTATATATAACAAATATTATATATTATTTTAATATTAATATAATATTAATATATTATATATTAATATATTAATATATATATATATATATGATAATTAATAATATATATATTATATATATATATTAACTATATATTAATATAAATAATTTTCGTTATCGAAAGGCTGATCTAAGTTGAGCCGCCTATACAACATAAATATTCTTTGAAAGCAATCGACGATTTGCCAGCTTATTATTAAGAAACGATTACATAGGGTCATACTATTTTAACTATTCTTAGATTAAAAAAATAAAATTCAGTATTCTTTTATAACTCATGACATAAAAAATGTATAATTATTAATTGCCTTTGAACTTATAGAGCTAAGTCTTTTTTTTTTATTATTATAATATCACACAAATTTAAAACTAGTATAGTTAGCAAGAATATTAAATAAATATATAAAAGATAATTATTATATATTAATGATAATAATAATTAAATATTTATATGCTAATACTTATAGAATCATCTCATATACCGACCTATTTATATGTATTATTTCATTATATAAAAGTAAATCATTAATACTCATATATATTATCTTGCAATTACATGAGATACTTGATACCAAGACTTAACTTGATGAGTGCAGTACTTCTAGATAGCTTAACCTATTAAAATTATTAGTATATCACTTTATAGCTGCAGACAATAGAATTATATGTTATTTATTTATGATGTTTAATAGTAGGGATAAGATACTAATGTATTACTCATGTGGTATAAGTTAGTATAATATAAATACGCTATTTAAAATTAATTTTAATTATTAATAAATATAATTAATATTAATTTAATTAACTGATTTTGTATTATGTATATATTATAATAAAATTGAGCTGTTAGTTTATATATAATTATACTAGTATATATAGTAGATTATCGATATTATTACGAATTTATAAAGCTAATTATATTACAAAATTAAAATTGTATACTATATAAATTCTTTCATGAAACGTAGGGCCATATATTTTAAAAATTCAAATAATACATGTATAATAATTAATATTTATTATGTACATAATTTATTCAATTATATTTATATTATTAGTAATAATAATATATTACATAATAAGAATAGAAAAATTTATATTTTAGATTTTAATATATAAAATAAATGACAAGCTACTAAAAATATA
>JABUQX010047992.1:32500-42829 GCA_015478945.1 Trachelipus rathkii
TCGTTAATAATAAGAATAAGTTATAAGAATAATGCAAATTTTTTGTGTACCAAATGCCCTTCTAAAAAATTGTCAAATAAAATTAATAAATAGTTATTATTAGTATATAATTAGAGTATATAATAGTTATGAATATTGTCCCCATAAATTATATTTACAGATGTAATCATTTGTAAACATTACGATACAGAAGAGACAGTTCTTTCATACTACTTATTATATGAAATGTATAATGAATGAATACTAATCTGACTCAACAGATTTTATGTCGAGGTAGCTTGTAAATCAAAAGTAGAAATGAATTGACCTGGCTGGATATTTATTGCTAAGCAACATATTGACTTACTATATCTATATATATATAGGAATAATTATATTTATAACGATGTCATTTAGGTATGAAATTAGTAAATATAGCGTCCTTTAAAATTCATAAATTATTAATTAAATTTTTAAATAAACCATTTTTTTAACTCTAATAAATAAAATCAGTTCATAATAGTTTTAGTAAAGTAAATAATATAATTTCTATTTATTAATATTTAGACAGGAAAATTGCAGGTTCTATTTAAGAGATAGATAGCAGAAAGATTGAGAGTCGGGTATGTAAAGAGAGGGTTAACGAACAGAAAGGGGATAAAACAGAAATACAGAAAAAGAAATATAAAAGAAGTAAAGAAAAAAACGTGGAAGAAACATACAAATAATAAAGACGAAAAGTGAACAAGTCATATTATTTTTTTGTGCCTTCTTTCATTTTCATCGACTCGAGAATTTTACTCTTGGGTTGATTTGACCTATTACGATCTATAGGTGCCAATTTTGAAGAAAATGGTTATGGTTTTGTTTTTAATATTACATTTTGTAAACCTAAAATAAAATATTATGGTAAAAATAAAAATATATGCGAAAATAAATACTGTTACTAGTAATATTTTTTTTTTTTGTGATGACTATTAAAATAAAGACTGATTATTATAAGTGAAAGAAGAATAATATATTTATTGCAAAACTAAATAATTTTGTTATTTTATAATAATTTAAGGATTAGATTTATATTTATATGGCTACTACGATTTAATACTAAAGTTCGACTAAAGAAAATAAATATATTTATAAATATACACATATATACTATTATTATAAATAATACTAAATAATATATATATATATGCTATATTATATATATATATAATATACTATCTAAGTGTATAGATAAGTTATAATATATATATATATATAATATATATACATTAATGTTTAAAACGATATATAGTATAATATATATATATACTATATAATTAATAATAATTATATAATAATATAATTAACAATAATTAAGTTATTTTTATTTTAATACTATTAGTAATATTGATCAGATTATGATGAATAAAATGAGATTAATTTAAATATTAAATATCTTAATATAATATATATATTATAATATAATTAACAATAATCTCTTTTGATAAGACATTTTTTTTATAGTGGCATTGATAATATTTGACTGTATAATATAATTTATAATAATATATAATTAATATAATATTAATATATTAATAATTATATTAATATATATATAATATTATTAATATATTAATATATAATATATATATATATATATTATTATATTAATATATATATAATTTATACTCATAAATTAATATTTTAGATATATATATGGTATGACCTTGCTTACAATATTTGCATTTATAATTTCCTCTTAGTAATATAACATAAGTTTTTTCTATAGGAAACTATATATTTTTAATGCATGCCAGTAGTTAATTAGTTAACTATTGTAAATATGCGAAGCTGCGTCTCTATAAGCTAAAATATGTAAAGGTCATGGATTGTACGGATAATGAAATTAATCTATATTTTAATGGAATAAGTATAAAAATAAGTAAAGAAGGAATACTCAAGAAGGTATCCCATATATTATCTCTGTAGAGGGCAGCTTTCAAATATGAGTTACAATATTAATTATTATATACAATATATTTCAAAAATTATTTTTATATAATACAACGATCTAAATTATATATATTATATCTATAAAACTCAAGAAATAACCTCATGATTGAAACAAAATTGTTACAATATTAACGTCTACTCTCTCTCTCTCTCTCTCTATTATATATATATAGTATTTGATATATATAATATTTATATATATTAATATTAAATATATATATGATATAATATCATATATAATAAATAATAAGATCAATATAATATATATATAAATATTAATATATATTATATTATATATATATATATAATTTATTATTAATTAATATATATAAATTAGAATATAATACCCGTCCTCCGATAATTTTAAATACACTTTCAGAATATTACTAAAAGTTTAAAAATTATGTTATAATAAAAATTATTAATTTGTTTAAAATTTGATAAATTAATTTGTATTAATTGTTTTTGATATATAATCTCGAATCTTAATAAAAAAAATTACAATATCTAAATATTCTTAAATAATTTTTTTTCATTTAATTTTTAATTTCTAAGCTGAAATTTTAAGCTGAGTTTAAGTTCGCTACAAAGTAGAAACAATTTTCAATATTATTAATGAATAGTGTTACACTTCATGATTAAGAGCATGAGAATAACCTACTTTTCATATCCCACATCTGATCGAATACTGCAAATCTTTTCTACCAATACAATTTTGAGGAAAGTACCGCGTTATCGCTAGTATCTTAATAATGTCAAAGTTGATAGGTCACTTGCTAGTGGTAGCTTCAGAGTCACGCGTATAGATATAACACTCTAAGAGTCGGTCGACGTTAGGCGACAGATTAGTAAAACTATTAATTAATTTTTTTTACGAGGCAGGCTTTTATTGCTATGATGTTATTACTTATATGTAATAAGTAATGTGTTTCGTAATATAAGAAATAGATATTCTTCATAAATTTGTGGTGAGAGAGAAAAAAAATAAAATAAAAATTATGCATGTATAGCGATAAAAATATATATATATAGCAAATAATTAATTATTAATTATGAAATAATTAATAATAATATTAATATAATATATAAAATCATGCAAGTGAGTTAACAGTGTAAAATTAAGATCACGTATTTCTTAAGTAAATATTTAAACAATTTATATTATCTACTCTCAATCTGCCTCTAAATCGCATCATCTATGTCATCTAATCTCTTTATTACGCTTTCATATTCTTCATGTGCCCACTAATCAAGCAAATGATAATATAATAAATATTCATTAAAATATATCTACTCTATATTTTTGTCCTTCTCCTCATATATTTTACTCACATAGAGATATAAATCACTACTCATATCTACTGGCTCACGTAAAGCCCTTAATTACTATGTACGAGAGTTACATAGACCCTGTATCACTAACCGACTCATAATAACTCCTGAGTCATGGCTCGTGACAAAGGACTCAAGTGTGCATCGTATGGAGTGTGCACCACAAATATATGTGGTGATTCCACACACACACACACGACAGTGCGAACCATTGAGTAACCTCGCATTGGTATTGGCGAGTGCTCTATATATATATATAGATAAACTAATGATAGCTAATCGGGCGCTTTGCTCTAACCATCTAAAAAGGATATAAATATTGAAAATAAGTATGAAAAAAAAATAATTTTTTTAAAATAATATATTATTATAAGATCTGATATATATATATTAAACATAGTATATTTAAATTAAATATTATCTACTATCTTATATAATTATATTCTAATCTACAAGAATATTGTATTTCATTATTTATAAATATTATTGTATTTAATAACATACTTTCACTAATAATCACCAGTAATTACTATATATTTTAATATATATATAATATTACTTTATGAATACACATATATATATAATAATAATAATAATAGATAATAATAATAATATAAGTTAACAATATAAATTAATTAATAAGAATAATAAAGCTTTATATAATAATAATAATAATATTATATCATAAACTAAACGATTCGACTATCATAATATGTAATATAAATATTCTTATACCACTATTGTACACTAACTCAAAAAAATAAATAAGAAAAATAAATATTTATATCATACTTATCTATAGATACTTAATACTTCGGAGTAATGCATTGAACAGCGTACTCTGTATTCTCACAGATCAAAACACACCACCTTATCACTAAGTACTAATTAATACCTAACCATAAGCCTCTATACATCTGTCATCGACCAACATATACTACACACACTGCACCACACCTACAATCATAATGAAATTATATTTTCCTTGCAATATATTCAACCATCATTAAAAATTATCATTAACGTAATTATATTACTTATATATAATTATTAATACATAGGATTATCACTACAATCAATTGTATATTACTATTAGTATAAGAATCTATTGTACTAAATCATTTTGTAGTATGTATAGGTACGAATAAATCGGAAGCGCTCTAATAGGGAGGAGCCTTACTAACTTCTTTGTAAGTTATTTATGAGCAAAAAGTAAATAAAATTTATATATAACTTATATATATATACTTAGCATAAGTATAAACATAAATTAAAATTTTTAAAAATAATATATATATATAAATTATTATATATTATAAATCACTCATATAATATTATTAGTGGCTCACGAGTATTCAATTAACATCACATGCACTAAGTCACATCATGCATAATAAAATTTATTATAATTTATTCATCTATAATTAAATATAAATTTAATTGACAGGTAGATTTTATAAATTAATAAATTCACAACTGCCTCAGTAATCTATCCACCACCAAAAATAAAGACATTGGATCCTAACCTATCCACTATAGTAAGTATAATAAGAAAATGGAACTGTAATTTATTTAAATTTGTCTATTAATATATATAATATATTAATATATTATATAGCATACTAATAAATATCATCTAAGTTAGTGGATACAAACATTAGATCATAACAAGTTTGATTACCAGCATATTGCTCTTTACAAGTAGACAATACCCATACATCAAGCATTATCAATAATCTCTTCACCCGAGAAGAAATAACTAATGAGGATTACACCAAGCTTTTATTTACTCTCATACAATTATTAAAACACGCTCTACCTACTCACTCTCATGACTTTGTATATCCTATAATATATTAAATCTACCAATTATTAAAACGCATATATTTCCACACTTCACATAGTAAATACCGAGATATAGTATAAGAAACGATCTTCAACGTCATATATATACTAAAAATAACATCATAAGTCCTGCACGCTCGCTGAGAAATATCTACTCCTAAATAGTGTCTTATATATTTACAGCTGACAGGATATATTATATTAGCAACACAAGATAACTAAACATTCCAGTCACAAAATGAAATATACAATTTTATATGAGAGGTATATAAGCGCCCAGTTAACCTTCGCTCTAATTAGGAGAACTTTCTCGAATATACCAGCCAAAGCAGGAATATAAAGAGCTAAATAATTTTGCAAAAATTAGATAATGTGCTAGATATACTCACATTCTATTATCTGGGTAATTTTGTACCACAGTCTTCTTATCCTGCATTTTTTTTAAAAACAATTAAAAGTTTGGGAGTCTGGTTACTCTACATAGAGGCTCAATTAAAAATAGTTAAGATTAATGCATAGCCACACAGTTTTATTATAATTAATTATATTTAGGATATATTGAAATAGAAATATATTCAGATGACATCTACAAATTTTGAGTCTGTTATTGCAATAAGCATATTCTTTTGCTATTTCTAGAATATTACTACGTTATTATGTATTAGATAATGTTATAAAAAAAATAATAATTAATCTACTTTAAATGAGAGAAATTTTATTTATTTCCTAAGTCAACATAATAAACGCCTGGGACACTATTTGAATTTGGATGGTGACGCCAGTATACCCTGAGTACATAAATAGACGTAGCCGTCACACTTGATATAATATATATAATATATATATATATATTATTATATATAATATATATAGTAGTATATAATAATAGATATAATATTAATATAATATTAATATAATATTAATATAATATTAATGAATATATATATTATATATTATATATAATAATATATATATATATAATATATATATGAATAATTATTATATATTAATATATATTAATATACATATATATATATTATATATTTATTTATATATATATATTAAAATAATAATATATATATATATATCATATATAATATAATATATATTATTATATTATATATTAATACCCTCACAAAACCTCCCCATTTACTCCTATTATGCACCATTTTTCTCTTGTTAACTTAACATTTCTTTCCTTCAGACATTATTTTACTGACTCACTCCACTTGTTCTTAGGTTTCCCAGCCGGTCGATTCCAAACACTTAACTCTATAAACATCTGCTTAACCAACCGACAAATTCCATTTGACCATCTTAAAACAAACTCACTCGCCTTTCATCACACCACGCAGCTCCCTAACACACACACACACACACTTATTCCTTATTTTATCAATTCTCACACCAAACACGCCCCTAAGATTATCCATCTGAAGAGACTGGACCTTAAATCTACACCTCTTATTACACGCTATATTTGCTACTATACATTAGCACCGGTAACAACATACCCTCATGCAGAACCCTAGCGCACTCAAGATTTAGTCCCCTTGTATTCACCTATGATTTAATTGCACCAACCAACTTTCTGTCACTCAAAACCTTCCTAACACACACTGCATCATCCAGTTTCTTTTCATCCAGCATATAGCCTAAGTATTTAAACTGGTACTTGTTCCACTTGCATACCATCCAACGTGGTTTCACACTGGGAACTCTATTCACCAACCATCTATTCACCTTACTATGTTCATTTACTTTTAATACTGAATTTCAATTTCAATATGTTTGAAAATTATACAAGAACTCTGCAATGGTGAATTTTTAAAGAGAATGCCTTTTATTATTTCTGAATATAAGCCAAATACAAATGAAATTCATTAGGAATTAAATTTTAATTTACAAAATAAATGCATCAAAATTGACATGCATAGAATTTGAAAACTTCAATTAATGGCCTTAGAAAAAGAACTTTTTTAAATATTAACAACCCTAACTATCTCATAACGCAATTCAAAACCTTTTCAATAATAATATACCTAATGCTACTAAAAATAAAATTGCTTTTGAAATTAAATGTAAAATAATTTTGAACAGGATTAAAAGAATGGATTATAACGACTTATCCACCAAAAATTCAAAAGATTCTCCATCACGTCCAGTAGTCCCAATGAGTGGTACTGTTACACATAACCCAAGCACAATACTTAAACTTTAATACTGATGGCTTTTCTTCATTTGATGTTGAATTATTGTTTACCAGCATTCTCGAGTTGAAAATAGAAATTTAATCCCTAACTGACGTTAGCGCCGCGAACATCTTCGAACTATGAAAAAGGTACCGTTATACAAAAAAAATCATTTATATTGTAACGAGACAAACGCTATTGTTACACCGGATGTAGTAGATGGGTTTCATCCTTTAATCCAGACTTTGATTTGATTTTTCGCCCAATTTTGAGATTAAATTTGAACATACCATTCAATGATGAATTGAATAACGCTTTTTAATCACCTTCAAGCTTTACCTTTTCAAACTATATTGAGATTGTATGACTCTCATGCATTCAATCAATTAATGACGGAAGAAACTGGTTTATTATGAGCACATTTATTTTTAACAGTCTTTCAGGTTAGGTTTAAAATTACCCTACGTTAACTAAAAAGAAAATTATTTTTACTGGATCTGGCTTCAAACAAGATACAATTTTAATAAACCAAATTTATTCCTTCTCGGAAAATGCATGTTGACGAGTAATCTACACACTGCTTCCTATTCATCGAAATATATAAGACTTATTAAAATACTCATTTATCAGGCTGGCAGATTTTGCTCTAGTGTCAAATCAATTCTGACTCATGGATTAATAAGATTTCATAATAGAGTAAAATTTAATTTTAAATTGCTACTGCATCATGAATACATGATGACCATAATTCTAGTAATCAGCTGTGTAGTTGCGATAGAAATTGAATTCTAGCATGCATTGCAACATTTCAATCGATTCTCACTGACAAATTTAATATTTCAAAAACCTCTAGATATTTACAAGTGCCTTATTATTTAAGAAAACAAAAAATCAGTCTCAAAAAACAAAACAAAAACCCTAGATTGATCATTTTAAAATAATTATAACGACAATACAATCAGTACACAGTGAAAAAGATACTCCTCCTTGCTTACTCAATCCTAGAACTTTTGCATAAGATAAAGGGAAGACGTTGGATTTTAAGGTTATAATGATTTCTAGGTATATACTAGATTATACTTATGTAGAGTAGTATAAATATCTACCTACATTTTTGAGATAATATTAAAAGTCTAATATAATGATCTCTTATTTTAACGATTTATTCATTTTCAAAACAATTAATAATATCAAAAAGTATCTATCTAAATTATTGTTTCTCAATCGATATACCCTTTCTTTCTTTCACCTTCCTCTTTGCCCTAGATTGGGGGTAAGGTGCTGTACAGGTGAGACTCTCTCGAAAACGCAATATTAGCGACTTGAAATGCAAAGTAAGACAAAATTCGCACACAGTGGTGAAAAAAAGATAAGCCCAGCACATATACCGCCCCCTGGTCTGTACCAAATTTAATTGAGTGTTAAGCTTGTTCTTATAACGAGACAGATATATCTCAACACCCATTATGAGTTGGCTATTGAAATGGGGCCGCGTCGGACCGCTCACTATGTAAATCGTCAATCGTAAGTGGTCATTCTCCATAAGTGCACCAAGGTATACCACACCAATGCCCCAGCATTAACAAACCTCCGCCATTCTCTCCTATTCATGACGCGTTTTTTTCAAATCAAAGACGCCTCTCTGAAACAACATACGGCAATCTCTCCATCTCACACCATTACTAGACAAATAATAAGAGAGGTTCAAAACCAGAACTATATCTGAACTTTACATCTTCCTCTCTCGTGATTGATACCATACTCTAGATCCTGAACAGGTGCACGGTTCCAATACATCCTCCACATTTTCATCCACGTTCGAACCTATAAACCATAGCCTACTATCTATTCATCTCATATTTCTATCACTATGACTCAATAATTCTCCTATTAGTCAATATCATATACTTTCAATTATGTTCTATTTTTAACCCCGTTTACTTTATACAATTTATCAACGACTATGTCTTCTCTATTTACGTTTCTTATTTATCTCTCTTTATCTTGCTAATACTCACCGCTAGCAACCTCTCAAAGAATTGTCTCACCTACTACCTGATTGGCTATATAGATGATACATATATAGAGTCCTTAATATCATTTCTCGAATACTGTAGTTGATCACCAAGACCATAGTGTATCTGAATAACATAGCAATACACACGGTACAACATACCCTCATGTAGACCTATATATATACATATACTTAAGTCACATTGCATTCACCCGATTTAATTGCACACGGACACATTTTTCCTGCCAGTTCTCCAACAAATTTGTATTCTTAGTACCACACATTAGTGCATACGTACTATTCTTCACTATCACTAACTTTCACGCAGATGTGAGTATACCATGATTCTACAGTCATTTAACCACGTCAGACACTTGTTCTTGCTCACATCTAACTAACTTCCATGAGGGAGTGTTTCCTCATCACACCATAACCTTACTCTTATCACGTTTACTTTTCAACACCCCATCCTTACTCACACACGCTGCCAAATCTTCTAAAAATATTCTAAAACTATAATTATTCAGATTACTTGACATGTCAAGAATAATGTTGGTCAACATTATCTACATACGAGTAAGTTGACTTTTATTTCCAAATTTAATCATAAATTTTAAAGGAAGGTTTTATATCTATGAAATTGAAAAAGCTAATGGCCTAACTAAGTCACCAACAAAGGTCGATTCAAATACTAGTTAGTTATGAACAGAAACACACTAAACTCAGAATTATTATTAGCTCCATAATACATCTTATAAAGTAACCAAAGTTTAGGACATTTGGTAGAGGGTGGTGTTTAATAAATTGCTAAATTCACTAATACACCAAAGTCAAAGTTTTTTTTGTCATTATTTTAAATCAAAACAAGCATGTATTTTTCTTGTTGACTACTAATATGACATATTATGCCAATCGTTTTAAAGCATCAACTATTTGATACATAAATCACTTTAATAAATACATTATAAG
>JABUQX010047993.1:0-12500 GCA_015478945.1 Trachelipus rathkii
ACGGAAAGCGCGAAAAGTGGAGGGGTATCATCGTGCAAGAACAGAAGCTCACTTATTGAGTATATTTTTAACCCAAGATATCAGACCCCAGTACTTCCAGAGGATTCAAAAGCAATGGAATTTATGGAAAATGAGTATTCTTGAATTGATGCCCATTTGTATAATTAAGAGGAAATTCTCCTCCATTACAAAAGGCCTATTTGATGATTTTCGTTGTCAGCAGTGACTCCTTCATCCTGGTACAGATCTCTCAAAGAAAATAGATGAGAAGGTTATGTATAAAATAGTAAGTATATTGTCAGCAACTTCATCAAATGCCAATGTTGAAAGGGTATTTTCAATTTTCGGACTTGTGCACAGCAGCATTAGAAATAGGTTGTGAACAGCTGAAATAGGGAAATTAGTTTTTTTGTATAAATTTTAAATAATTTCTGTTTCTACTTTTAATGATGAATCCTCTCTCTCTCTCTCTCTTCTCTCTCTCTCTCTTCTCTCTTCTCTTCTATATAGTATATATATAGTTATATATGTTATAAATAGTATGGTGAAAGAGTATATATATATATATATATATATGCAAAGATATTGTTATATATATAGTATATATGTTATATATATAGTATATATATATATATATATAGATATATATTATATACATATTCCCTAGTACATTCAAATATAGTAGTCAAGAATCATTTGTATATCACATAGGTAGTTACTTGAATAAACCTTTCTTTATGCGGTTTTTTTTTTTTTTTTTTTTTTTTGGTAAAATAATAATGGTAAAAATAATAAGTATAACCTTTTTTACAGAGTTTATATATTATAATATACCCTTATTTTTTACTTTATGAATTTAAACTAAAAAAATAATACTTATACCAGTTAACAGTTATCAAGAAAATTTGAAATTTAAGAATCTAAAGAAATTTATAAGGAATTTTAAAAATATGTGCTATCACCACCAGGCTGTGGAGTCGGTTCGTCTTCTCCGACCTGACTCCACCCTTCAAAATTGCCAACCTCGACCCCGGACTCCGGCCTGTTGAAAATTACCGACCCGACCTTCACCCTTTGAAAATTACCGACCTCGACTCCACCCTCTGAAAGCTAGTATATATGAAAAGTCAACATAAGAGCAGTTATATAGCAGCAGGTAGCAGAAGAGTGCAGAATGTAGTAGCAGCTAGCAGGCATATATAGCAGCAGTAGCTATATATGTTACATATGGTTATGGTTGGAGTTGAGTTATATATATAGCAGGCAGCATATATGAGCAGCAGAAGTATATAGCATATATATGAGTTATGTAAATATATATATGAATATATATATATATATATATATACAGTATAGTAAATATATGTTATATATATGTTATATATATATATACATATATATATATTAGCATACATAGCAAAACAGCAGGTTATATATATATACATATTTTTTTTTTTTTTTTTTTTTCACAGTTATCACCACGTTTCACCTGGGCAAAGCCCCACCAAGTGAGGGGTGTTAAAAATAAACACCAAATCTAACTGAGATTACGCAGATGAGTACAGACGTGGGCTTTAAAGTGAGGGAGATTAAATTGAGTAGGAAACACAAGATGGGGAATATAATTCCACAGAACAGAGGTGGCAGGAAAGCGAGGCACCGCAGCGAATCAGTCTTGGGTTGCTGATATCGTAACATCAAAACTCATGTAAAAGTTTATCAACAGCACCCCTTGTGCTACTGAGGGCGTTCCAAAGGGGGTGGCACGGTGAAAGTGGAAAGTTCCTTCGAGCACTTGCCGCCACGGTACCTATAGAAAAGGATATAGCATCAACATCGCGCCGCAAAAGATAGAGGGTCAAGTGAACTAGAAAGAATAGGACAGTTTATAAAGTCTTTTTGCCTTTGACTCGACCCCCTATCCAAAAGCCGGGTGAAACCTGAGCCCCCCAAGATATGAGAGCAGTAGACCACGCTGGCGATGAGGCCCTTGCATAACTGGAGCGGACCGGTGAAGATATATGCGGCGGCGGGAGCGGCGGCTGAAGGCGGCGCGCATATATACTAGTTGTTGTTGTTGTTGTTGGCTATTGCTGGTTGCTACATATGTTACATATATATATGTACTATACATGGCTATATATATATATATATATGGTTGTTATTATATATATATAGTTGATGAAGAAGATACATTATATACAAGATATTATTATTATATGCTATTAGGTATATAGCAGTTAGCGAGAGAAAGAGTATATAGCATATACATAGCAGGCGCGATAATGTTGTTGCGGCGCAGCTGCTGTTGTTATATTACAGCTGTTGAATATATTGCTGGCTGTTATATATAAGAGCATAAGTTATATGAGGGTATTTGTTACCTGTGTTAATGCATAGTAAGCAGACTTGGACTATCATCTGGAATAAGAGGTATAGATTCAGCACAATATGTTCAGATGGACAATCTTAGGGGCGTGTTAGGGGTGTGAGAAGAATTGGCAAAACAAGGAATATTAAACGTATTAGAGAGTTGTGTGGTGTGAAGAAAGGAATGTAAATGAAGATAATCAATGAAAGTATGTTGCATTTGGTATGTATCGCGGAAAGGATGGATGATAAATAATCGGTTGGTTAAGCAGATGGTGGTGAGTGTGCTTGGAATCGACCGGTTTGGAGACCCCAAGGAAAAGTGGATTGAGTCAGTAAGAATGCTGAGTTAGAAATGTGTTTGTAGCAGAGGCTGGAGAAGAAAGAGTACTTAGAAGTGAATGGCGGGGTTTAGGTATGTTTGTAAATTCACCTTGGGTAAGTGGGATGAACCCCAATATTGTGAGATGCTGCCATGGTGGAGGTCCGTCAGGGTCCCTTGAAGTTTCTAGGGATGGATTTTCTGACCGCACGAAAGCCTCACTAAAAGGTAAAGAGTAAAAGACTGCTTTCTTTTCGACTTTCGTCATATTTCACTACTTTTTCTTGTTTCAATGCATGCCATAACTTTACCCCAGTCTTGAAGAGAAGGTGGTGATGATACGACTTTATGCATATATATTAGTGATATATACATATACATAAAGATGTTGGTTGGTATTATTGTTGTTATATATATATATAGTATATATATATATTTATTAAGTTATTTTCCAACAAGAATCTTTCGTTTTTTATTAAGATATTATATATATATATATATATATATATATATATATATTATTATATATATATATATATATATATAGTATATATAGCATATATATGTTATATACATATATATTATAGGTCATTGTTAGTATGCTACCCTACGTAAATACTGGCTGCTGGGCTGCTGGGCTGCTGGGCTGCTGGGCTGCTGGGCTGCTGGGCTGCTGGGCTGCTGGGCTGCTGGGCTGCTGGGCTGCTGGGCTGCTGGGCTGCTGGGCTGCTGGGCTGCTGGGCTGCTGGGCTGCTGGGCTGCTGACATCTTTCAATGGTGCCAGCAGCAGGCTGGGCTGCTGGCTGCTGCTGGTTGCTGTTGCTGGGTTACTATTGCTGGTTACTCTCAATAAAGCTGGCAGGGTCCAATAGATTTGTTTCCGCTCTGTCTCACCCTTCACCCCCAAAAGATTTAATATGCTGTGGCCCTTAATTTTTATGTCAATTTTGATGGATATGTTGTGCTAAAATGTAAGTTTTTTCTCTGAACTCCCAACCAAATGTCGTGGAGTGTTTTTTGTAAGTCTTCATCGTTCTTCGGGAATTTTCATTTTTCTCCGTACCTGCTTTGACATTTTTGTTTCAACTTCTACAATTTTTCGTGAAATGACTCAACTGAAATATGTAGCCAAGATGGGCCCATTATCACTCACAAAAATGCACGAAATAAAGGATTTTTAAAATTGTGCTTATAATGTCAAAATTCAAATCCACTTTTGGTTTTTAAATGAAAAATTGTGCGATAACTTTTTTCTTCTCATGTGATCTGATGAAATTTCAGAGCATATGTAGTCGAATATTTTTGGGAAAATTTTTCTTTTCTTTTGAGTATACAAATATATTATCTAAGATGCATCCCACCAGACTATATAAGCTCCGAAAATTTTGATGTTGCATGGGATAAGTGTAATAAATATCACTTCTTCCAAAACAACATTTTTGGAAAGTGCTGGGTAAGAATCAGTGTATACTTTCTGAGTTCTTTCTGTTCGCATGCAGCCTCGTGAAAAGCCAGCAGTAAAGCTTTTTACTTATGGCAAAGCTTCTGAATTATGCCGTGTAAGCTTGCCACTAAACAATTTTCTTAAAAACTTAACTTAACTTCAACTTTTCTGGTAGGAAATTTTTTCAGAAAAAATACACTGATTCAAATATAGAATGCCTAGGTCATTGATATATCTTTTCTCTTACTCCTTGTCCGGATCAACATCAAATTTTCTTCAGGCTTCGTAGCCGGGCAAGATACATCTTTTACTTAGATAATTGTTTTGTATACTGAAAATGTAAAATTTCAAAAATTTCCAAAAAAAATTTGCTGAAAATTTGTTCCAAGAACAATCACAAAACTACTGGATATATACAAAGAAAATATCAAAATAAAAATGGTGTATCTCCCAAGACCGCATATGTGCCTGACACCATCCAGATCGTATTATGCGAGCAGAAAGAGTTATCGTACTTCCTAAAACCAGTGTCAGTCGGGTTTGAATTTTGACATTGCCGAGCACAAATTTATCAAAAAAATATTTCGTGTATTTTGTAGGTAATGGACTCATCTTTATATTTCAAGTATGAAGTCATTTCGAAATAAATTCTGGAAGGAGCAATGTCAAAAAAATAGGTTTTGAAAAATGAAAATTCGAAAGAATGACTACAGCCAAAAATAAACACACTCGAAAACGACGTTTTAATGGTCAGAAAAAGTTACAGTTTGTTTTTTTTTTTTTCCTATTTTATTAGATGAAATTAAGAATTTTATGTCCATTTTTGGGGTGGTGGTGAAAATTGGGCTCAGTCCGAAGCAAATATAACATTGACAGTAATGTAACATTAATAGTGATTTCCTGAAAATGTGTTTTCTAAAGATATCATTTTCTTTCATATGCGGGCCTTTCTTACTTTATTCTTAACAACAAAATGATTGATAACTTCCTTCGTTTATATTGTGCAAGCTACGATGAACACTCATTAAAGCTAATTCTGTTAGTCTTAGGTGTTTTCCTGTAGAATTGAAAGTATGTTTTGAGCCTTTTCAGAGTAGAGAAATAATTTTTTGAAGTTCACGTTTATATATATATATAGGTGTATATAGCAGGTATATATATATATATATAGCAGCAAAGAATATATAGCAGATATATATATATATACAGCAGGAGTATCGCTAGAGCAGCAGCAGCAGCAGCAAGTTGTTAGCATATATGGGTTGTTATTGTTGGTATATATATATATAGTATATATATATATATATATATACATATATATTATAAAAAGGGAAGTTATATATATATATATATATATATATATATATATATATATGTTATATATATATATATAATAGCAATCTACCTCAGGTCATCCATCATTTTCCCTCTTTAGGTCCGGAGAATGATGACAGCAGAAAAAAAGCCGTTCAACGCCAACTTGGAGGTAGAGCAGTCGACGCCGACTAAGCTTCTCATCTTTGCTTTTCATACCTCATCTTCTTGAGCTTGAAAATGACTTGAGAAGTGCAATGGGGAGAGCTGTATTGCATCACCTCACAATATGTTCAGATGCTTCCTTTTTCCTGAACTTCCTGCAACCCTTTAATACACCACCAAATTGTAAAGTGTAGATTAAGCTTTTTGTTGTTAGTTAGGCTTACCCTGTAGATGTGATCTAATATAAACAGCAGCTGCAGAATATCATTGTAACAATAGAGAAATTTCGTACCATTTGGGAGTTTTTTATTTTTCCTCACATCTTAAATATACAGCAAAACAGGTGTTTAAATGGCTGAATCTACAGAGCAGAATATGTTGTTCCATTGAAACATAAAGCGGGCAGTTAAAAAAACTTTCGAAGTTTGCCCACGCATTTGAGGAAGTCGCAAGTCAGTGAACTGCATGAGTGATTGAAGTCACCCACAGAAACACAATCACAACTTGGTCAGTTCAAAATTCTGACTCCAACTCTACTATCTTGAAAGTTACCGACCCCGACCTCTTGAACGACCTCTTGAAAATTACCTACTCCGACTCGACTCACCCTTTCTCAAAATTACCGGACCTTCGACTCCACCCCTCAAGTCAGCCTACCACCCCCGACACCTCCGCGACCCGACTCGACTCAATAACCCTGGTTATCACATGCGTATATTATCGTTTCAGTAGTGATTTTTGGCTCTTTAAATCTATTAAAACCTCCAAAATAATATAACACTTCCAAGATATTTATTTAGTTTTTTTAATTAAACCAATTTTTTTTAAAACATGTTTTTTTTCCAACCCTACCCTTGGGTATTCCTTTAGTTTAAAAAGGAAAAATTGCGCACCGAGATATCTCGAAAACTAGGATACTACCAAAAAATTATTTTAACATAAGAGCATAACAAATAGTCATTTGGCACGTTGAACTTCCAAAACATTTATTTTGAGTTTTGTAGTACTCCATGAAATTTAAGAAAGTATTCTGCCCTCTGTTTTCTACAACATACCATATATTGAATTTTCATTTTATTAAATTCACATTATTATATATTATATTTTCTGTAAATATTTATAAAGTTTCTGAATTATTAATCAAAAAATCACGGTACGATTACGATATCTAATTTTTAAACTTTTTTTAATTTAGCTTTTTTTTATAATTTAACATTTCCGGTAATAATTTTCATACGTTGGTTCCGAATATCGGATAAAGTTTATTTCCTGGCCGAGCTTTTCTTTTCTGAGTCCAAATTTTTTTATCGATATAATTAATCGAACGAATACGATTATTTTTTCATATATAAAAGGAATGTTCGGAATTTTTTTACTCAGTCTTAAAGTAGCTTTTGATCGTGAGGGGTCACAAAGAATTTGAACGATTTCTATGAAATTTTCTCTAAAGTTTACACATTGCATGCGTTTTTACATTTTAATTTGATATTGGAGGTATTTAGATGCAACAAGTCCAATAGCAATTGTCATATTAAATAAAAGAATAATTTATGTTCAAATGTAATCTTGACATGCAGTGTTAAACATACACTATTCTTTAACGAAAATTCGAGACATTTAAATTTTATTGTAAGAACACTAAATGTGAATTAATTCGTTGACTATATAGCTTTATAATATATATATATATATATATATATATATATATATATATATATAGTAAATATAATATATATATATATATAAATACCTATATATATAATATTACTATAGTATAGTAGTATAGTATATATAGGTATTCGGTATATCATATACTATATAACTTATAATATATAACTTATATAATATATATGTTTATATATGTATATATACTATAAGTATATATATATATAATAATGTATATTATATATATATATATATATATATTGTATATGATATATATATATATATAGTAACCTAACCTAACCTAAGAGATAGGCGTAGATATATATTAGTATAAATATATATATATATATATATTTTATATATATATACTATGGGTGATATGGTATATAGTAGTATATTATTATGTATTACAGCTATATAAATAATATAGGCTAATTTGTAGTTTCAAATCACCTTTCGTGCGTTTGTCTGTATACACAAAGAGAGTCACTTTGTAGGTGCCCTATGTGCAGTCACTATATAGACCGGGGTTTGAGTTTGCCAATATATATATTATAATAAAAATATATTTCGTATATGTATATATAGTATATATAATATACGTTATATAGGATAATACCATATATATATTCCGTATATATATATATAGAATATATATATATATAATATAATATATATATATATTATTAATATATATATCGAGTGAAAGATGCACTCTTCGTCTGAGCTTCGATTTCGATAATATCGAAAGTTTCAGCTTCTTGAAGTCTTGCTGTTATGTATACACAGTTGATATATAATATATATTATATATATACATATATTATACTATAATATATATAGTATATATATATATATTAATATATATATATAATATAATATATATATATATATATATATATATATATATATATATATATTATATATATAATAAATCTGTGTCTACCTAAACCAAAACTTTATCCTAACCTATACTTAATAGCCCCCAAGTAGCCTAACCTAATGGATTATGTAGCCCAAGTAGCCCTAACCTAATGGAATTATGTAAGCCACAAGTACGCCCTACCTAAAATGGATTCATGGAAGCCCGCCCAAAGTCTACCGTAACCTAGATGTGATTATGAAAAGCCACCCAAGCCTAAAACCTAATAAATATAATGAAAGGCCCCCAAACTATTTTGACAACAGGTTTTACTATATATATATATAATATATAATATATAATTAATATATATATATTATATATATAGTATATATATATATATATATATATATATTATTATATATATATATATATTATATATATATATATCTTGTAATAAACCACTAAACTTCAAACGTGTGTTTAAGATAGTGATGATTACTTGGCCCTATATAGTTTGAATCTTTCGTCATTAGAGATAAAAAAAATTATAACTATTTATTCCTTAAAAATTTTGCGATATATTATTTACCTGAGACCATCTGCTTTATGTCTTGTAAAATGCAATGAAAATACTGTAGGAAGTCTTGTAAAGTCCATTCTCATTATAAATATGTATTAAATGACATATAATTAATATTTAAAAGTTCACTTAATAACTGTTTTAAATGGTTATGGAAAACTCATGTGACAATAGATGCCTATAAAATTCATAAGTGTGAATGGAACACGTCATGTCAAATAAATAGATCCTATAAATTCATATTTAAAATGGAGTAAATAAATCTTTAAATTTAAGTTTGCTTACACCCCTTCGGGGTGATCCCCCTCGCAGGATTCACACCCTTTCAAGGGGCACATCCCCCTGGGGGTTCTCTGGAAGGGTAACGTGGGTTGGCTTTAAGATACTCTTTAGGTTAATGAGAAACTGTTTATTCTTAAGGGGTTAGGTACGTTAGTGGTGGAAATATTACTATGACAATCGTGAATAATAACACTTGATTGATGTGATAGAGAAATGATGAGTTTTTGTAAGATATTACTGTGTTAACTGACGATGATGTGTTAGAAACGTGAGTCTAGGTTAAGTTTTTGTTGAGTAATGTTAGGTTTGCACTAGAATTTTGCTAATGTCCTAACGATTATTCATCAGGTCAAATGATGTTATACTCGAAACGAGTGACACTTTGATGAAGATAGTGTCAATTCATAGTTCAAGATGTTGGTATCTTTGATAGATTGGTCACTTTGTTAAGGGATTTTGTTAGATAATACGGCTTTTACCTGTTTGCTGATATGTGCGAAAAGTGGGAAACCATATCGGTATTTGTATGACCTGTTGCTACTGTTACCTTGATAAGTGGTGAATTTTCAGGATGTTTAGCTTGAATTATTCATACGCGAGGTATGTTTGGTTGGTTTCCATTTGTACATTATATTCTTGATTACGGTTATGGGATATGTTTAGCTTTATTGATGTTGAAACTTTGTTGGTTAAGCATATATTCGTAGGTTCAGTATATAAAGAACTTATTTTTATGTTTTGTTTTATCCAAAAATGATAATCGAAATATGACTTGAATCAATAGTTTAATAGATCACAGGCGGATGGGAGGGGTAGGGGACTGCTGGGATAGGTGGTTTTGATTTCTGATTTACTGATTTACTGGCTTAGGGTATGTAAAACATATTCACGTTACAATCTGAATTTTATTCAAGAAACTTATTTTTATGTTATGGGTCATGATAAAATTTTGTTATTTTTTGTTTATGTTTGGTTAAAAACTTTGTTATGGTTTGCAATTATTCGCTGGGGATTTTGATATTTAGACGAGGTTATGATGAAATTTTTTTGTTAAATATTACGAGTTGTAATGTAAAACTTTGTTACGTTAGCAATTATATCTTTGTCAGTATGATGATTAGACAGGTTTATGCTAAACTTTTTGTTAAATTTACGATGTTTAATGTAAAATTAGTCATTGAATTGTTAGAGATATGCTTGAGAAAAGTGTGAATAGGTTACATTTGCAGCGATGTGTTAGCACTTTACTCTGCTGTTCAAGTGCAGAAGTTTTTGTTAAATGTTAGTGTTTATTCGCACGTAAATGGGTGTTAGGTTTTGGTCGTTGTACCATCATAATTCTTAAGTTCAGGTTATGTTATGTTAGCTTTATTAATGTGGAAACTTTGTTAACGTTAACAGTTTCGCTGCTCTGTATGATAATTAAAACAAGGTTATGATAAATTCTTGTAAAATTACTGTGTCATGTAAAATTAACGTTAATATGTAGAGATATTTTGGAAAAAGTATAAATAGGTTACGTTTTGTATGCAATGTCAGTTACTTTTCACTGGTGTTAAGTGTGGAAACTTTGTTAATGTTTAACAGGTTATTCGTGCTTAAGTTGTGTTAGATTCGTTGTTGTACAATTATTTTCTTAGTTCTGGTAATGCTATGTTTACCTTTATTAATGTGAAAACAAATGTTTTACGTTAGCATATATTCTCGTTGGTTAGTATCTAAAGAACTTATCTTTGTACTATTGTTGTTGTTGTGTTGTTGTTGGTTGTCGAACGAGAATATTATACGCCTTTTGAACTATATGGTTCAATTCGTCGTCGTGTTCTTGTTTACTTTCTTCTGAATGGTTGAAAAAAACAATCTCATTACATTAAAGGGATCTTGATACAGTATTATTCTTCAGTAGGATAGTTTTCTCAGTGTTTGATACTATGACATCTCCCCGCATCTCTACGCTGTTGTTGATATCTTCACGAGGAGTTTCGTATTCCAACGAAGTGTCATTTATATTAAATCGTAAACCGAATGGCGACTGCTACAGTTGCTTGTATTCCTGCCAGAGGATCAAATATAATAAGTATTGCATCACTTTATGCAAATGGTTAAAGCATAAAAATCATTTTTCATGTTTAGAGTTGGTATTTTCTGAAAAGGGGCGGAGCCTAAAAAGAGATAAGCCTAAAACTTTACCTATCTCTTTACTCGTTATGGTATTATGAGGGTTAGGTATGGTTATGAACACATTTTTTTTTGATAAATGTTACGGTGTCAATGTAAGATTAACGTTAATATGTTAGATGATTGTTTTGAAAAAAGTAAGAATAGGTTACGTGTTTGTATGTTATGTTAGTTACTTTACCGCTGTTAAGTCTGGAACTTTGGTTAAATGTTTAACCAAGTTTATTTGTGTGTAATTTGTGTTAGGTTTGTCGTTGTAGATTATTTTCCTAGTTCCAGATGATGCTATGTAGGCTTTATTAATGTGAAAAGCATTGTTATGTTAGGCAATATAATTTTTGTTTGAGATCAGTATGATAATCGGAACAAGGTTATTGATTACCATTTTTGCTAAATATTAGTGTGTTAGTGTAAATTAACATTGATATGTTGAAGATATGCTTGAAAAAGTAAGATTAGGTTACGTTTTTGCAACCATGTTAGTGTACTTTACTGGTGTTAAGTGTGGACTTTTGTTAATGCTAACAGTTTATTAGTGCGTAAGTTGTGATAGTTTGTCTTTGTAACATTATTTTTCTTAGTTCAGTTCACACTCAATTTAGGCTTTTTGATTGTGGAAACCTTATATGTGAGTATACTTCGTTAGATCAGTAAATGATAATGTAACCACTGTTGTGAGATAAATTTTAGTTAAATTATTACCATGTTAGTGGTACAATTACATCGGTTATGTTTAGAGATATGGTATTTGACAAAGTGTGAATAAGGTTACGTTTTTTGGTTGTTATGTTAGTTACTTACTGGTGTTAAGTGTGGAACTTTGTTATGTTAACAGTTTATTCGTGTTTAAGGTGTGATAGGTTTGTCTTTGTACATTATTTTCATAGTTCATGTTACGCCATGTTAGCTTTATTAATGTGAAAACTTTGTTACGTCAGCATATATTGTTTGATCTTTGTATAAAGAACTTGATTTTATGTTATGTTTATCCAAAATGACACTCGAAATGTGACTTGAATCAGAGATATGGTTGATAAAGTATGAATGGATTATGTTTTTTGTAAGTCTTGTTAGTTACTTTACTGGTGTTAAGTGTGGATCTTTGTTAATGTTAGCCAGTTTTTTCTGCTTAAGATGTGTCTGATTTGCCTTTGTACATTATATTCTTAGTTCTGGTAATGTTATGTTGACTTTATTAATATGAAAACTTTTGTGACGACTGCATACTTTCGTCGGTCTATATGATAGTTACACAAGGTTATAGTAAATTTTTGTGTACATATTAACCATGTTATGTAAAATTACATTGTATGTT